>CM069441.1:106824235-106880043 GCA_035610835.1 Ophiura sarsii
AATATTACATGTGGACGTTAAAAACGTTATACTGGACCCTTTAAGTGTTACAAATGCAAAATTTTGCGCGCTTCGCGCGTATTAGTTTCAATGTTTCATTATTTAAGCTTAATTTATAGTATCAGTTTTCAATGACCATTTTAGTTCAAAAACTGAAAAATTGGCGCGCTCTGCGCGCATATTTTCTACAGGCTTTAACATATAATGGCCCTCAAACATACGATTTGGATTTGGACTTGATATGTATGTAACTATGCAATATCAAACCGTCAAAAACGGTCATACTTGACCATTTAAGTGTTATAAATGCCAATTTTTGCGCGCTTCGCGCGTATTAGTATCAATGTTTCATTATTTCAGCTTTAACAAGAAAGCTTCAAGACAGTTTTCCATGACCATTTTAGTTCAAAAACTGGAAAAATTTTGCGCGCTCAGCGCGCATATTTTCTGCAGGTTTAAACATTAAAATGGCCCTCAAACCACAACAAATATTCTAAATGTTATGTGGAGGACATTTAAACGTCATACTGTACCTTTAAAAATCACAATTTTTGCGCGCTTTGTATTAGTTTCAACGTTTCAATATTTAAGATTAACAAGATGGCTTGATGATTTTTTGCACCCCATCAAACAGTCCTGGATACGCCCTTGGCCCCCCCCCCCCCCCAGAACTATTCAATCAGCGCTATGTGCTGCTTTATTTTAACATTTCAATTATCATTATCAAACTTGTGTCCCCCCCCCCCCCCCCCCCCCCCCCCCCCCCCCCCCCCCCCATGTGTCTGAAACGATTGACGCCTCTGACCATAGTCCATTTTAAAATATGCGTGTATGAATTCCGGCGAGCGAAGCGAGCCAAAAAATTTTTAGTGTCGGCACAAATGGCTTTGTCGGCAATTGATGACCTTACACCCCCCCCCCCCCCCCCCCCCCCCAATGAAAAGGGTCTGGGGACGCCCTTGGTTGTATGAAGCTATGATGTTTGCGTGGTCTTCGCTATCTCCAAGCAGATAGAGCAATACGTACATGGACTTTTTGTAGACGAGGGTTCATTTCATGATTTGGTGAGGTTAGAATGAGTTAGGATTCCTGTAATTTCGAAGACCACAGATTTTCAAACGTGAATTTCCAACATTTTACGACATAAATTTGTTACACAACGTGTTAATACTATACATTTTACCGTTCTGCAGATGCTAATGACACTCCTCTAAAATTCTACATGATTTTTAACACGTTTCTCAGTTTTTGAGATGCCCACTGAGTCACTGAGACTCCATTGTTTTCTTGCGTATAACAAAATCTGACACGCAGCGTGACCTCCCTGCTGGCTGAAGCGGCCACGCCCTTTATAGACATTAGTCCCTGGTACACTAACCTGTGAATATAAACTAACACAGGAAGGATCTTTAGACGCTTTGAACGTCAAGCCGTTTTAAAGCATGATAAGTGCATATCTCGATAAGTGTTAGAATTGGTGGGGTCCTTATCATATTAAAACAGAATTACTCCCATATTAATATGTACACGTTTCTTGTATGAATTTATCTTATGTAATATACATGCATTTATAGACAAAGGTTATGTATGTACTCTAGATTATAGGTATCAACATGATCAAGATCAAGCTAACTATTAGTATTAGATACGGTAAACCAAAGAGATTTCTTGTGCAGTACCAGTATGCTTCACTTTCATCACATGACCACTGATTTCTGTCGCCAGTGTCTACTGGTTCCCATTGACATTATAGTGCAAGGAAAGGCTTATAATGTTGTTAAACGAGGGTCTTAAAGAAAATCCTGCTGCAAGCAGTACACTTGATGTGACTTCAATTCAGTTCTCTGTTGTTTTTCTTAATAAAGACCCTGGATTTTTTGAATAAAATATTTAGTTGGGATGCATCTTCTTTTCATATCTGTGACAAAGTTCTGCCTATCTGTACCATGTAGTAGAAGGTGGAAGTCAGACGGTCTCCAGCTGTTAATTACTTTAACACATAATTAGCAGTGTTTGCTTTTAGGAGAAAAGTCCTGTGGCCAGTGTAGTGTTGCTAAGCATGCTGGGATGCACTAGAAATCTTCTTTGACGGTAAGCAGTCATATCCTATCAGTATCAGTGTTATCCTTGTAAATTTCCGTTCTCGCAATCGCAAATTTTAATCCATAGTAAATAAATTGCACATAGTTCCAATTAATCGCGAGATACATGTACTTCAATGATCTTCCATCTCCATCTACCGTATAAACTTTACATTTGGACAATAATTTAAGTATGACTCATATTTGATAACACCAGGAATAAGAAATAAGAGGAAAGCAGCAACTACCATTCCGCATCATCAGACCACATTTTGTGATCATTACACGCAAGATTCATCGGGCAAAAACATCGACGTTATGACGGCCTTTCTCAATACCCTTGTGAATGGGGTTCAGCTTATATCTGATACCACCGCACATTTGAGCTTATCCACATCGACTCTAATACTTGGACTGGTTATACTGATTTTTCTATACAAAAGACGTCAACATGACCAGTCCAGAAATCTTCCACCAGGTCCGTGGGGCTGGCCTGTCATCGGTATCCTACCAACGTTGGCCACTGGAGATCCGGCCAAGAAACTAATGGAGATTGGCAAGACCTATGGCGATATATTCAGTTTCAGATTAGGATCATATGATGTAGTCGTTCTTAATGATTTTGATCTGATTAAGGAAGCGTTTCAGAAATCTGGTGATATATTCATGGACAGACCAAGACAGACAATGTTTGAACTATTTACACATGGACGAGGTAATATACCCAGACCACCCCCCCCCCCACCCCCCACCCTCCACGACTCAACAACACAAAAGTTGGTAACCATGTGTGCCTTAAATATCAAGGTAAAGGGGTATATTTTCTAGTGTCATCGAGGACCGCGAAATCATGAAAAATATGGGGTATTTTATGACCCAGTCGCCGCGAAATTTGGTAGATTAAAAGGGGTATTACGAAATCCGAAAAATGTTCATGTTTTGAATCCTCCTCCTGCTCCACCCCGGTATGGTTTTAATCATTTATTAAATCAAAACACAATCCAAATTCACCATTTGGTGTACACCAGTTAGTATAGCAGCGCAGGACCATAAATACCTGGTAATGTTGAGAGCAACCTGTTTTTTTTAATCTATTTTATAAAGGGTGTTTAAAATTAGTCATTGAAAACAAAAATAGGGAGTATTTTCACCCCAATTTTGTCCTAAATCTTCCAAAAAAAGAGGTCAAAATTGATGAAATATCCTTGCAAAGAGTATTTTGAAAAAATGAAGAACATGCATGGTTACCAACCTTTGCATTGAGTTGGGGGGGGGGGGGGGGGGGGGTAGTATAATTATATATACCCAACACAAAATGTTTACCGGGCGCTAATTATTCTGACTTCACTTCCTTTGACCATGATGTACATGTAGATCTACTCTCACGTTTTAACCAAAACATGGAATAAATAGTAGAGATGGAATCGAGGTTAACCCAGAGATATGGCACACCTCTGACTGCTCATTCTTTGTATTTTCTACATGGCTACCGGGCTTTACATAGCCTCAATAGATACATTTAAATGAGTAAATGTATCACTATGAGTAAATGTATCACTTATGAGTAAATGTATCACTTATGAGTAAATGTATCACTTCATGAGTTAATGTATCACTTCAACAAGTTCAAGCCATACACCAAGGAACATGATTGAAAACATATAATACCAGATGATCAAATGCTAATTGAATAGAAGTCCACATGAGAAGAAGAAAAAAGGTTTGGAACAAAATACACATTCTTTGTAAGGTGAATGTAATTTATACAGTGTATAAAATGTTAAAAAGATGAATCCAACGGAACCAGGAACAAAACACAAAGGATTAGAAAACTGATACAAGAGAATTTCGAAAATGTAAAAATGCAAAGAGTGAAAGCAAGATTTATACAGTGTAGTTTAATCTTCTTCTGAATGTGTTCCTCGTTTGTTATTGGGCTGAGTATTGACTATTGACTAAAGGTGAAACACGTTGGTAAACATATGGGCGAGGCTTTACCCAAAGTGAAGTTTGCTCTCACTTCTTCCCAACTTAAATACTGCCCTCTCACATGTGTGCCATTCTTCAACTTGACTCTAACCAGCCAGGCTATACATGTAGTTGTGTGTGGAAACCGGGGAGGAGGACAAAGCATGAATTTGTTACCCAATACTCGCCGTGAAACCGCCGGGATTCGACCCCGGACCTAGTACACCTGTCATATCAGATTGGTTGAAGACGTCATCGAATCGAATCCTGTATAGTATGCGCGTGGACATTGTATTTTGCCGTAGTGAATCGTAGTGTCAAGGAAGGTTAGGGTTAATATATGCTTATTAGACATTTGTGTAATTTGTATCTCCACTCCAATACGTAGTAAACTAGTCCCATTCATCCACACATCCCTAGTTGCTTCCAATAGCGTGTAGTGCAATGCATTAACAAATTTTATTTGGGGACCTTTTTTTCAATACGTCTTATTAAAAAAAAATTATCATAACTTTAAAATTATTTATGAGACGATAATACGGTACACGTTTCAGTTTGATATAGGCCATACATTTTGAATCGGATGGCAAAATAGAACCGGGTCAGGAATATTTAGGTACAGATATAAATATTATCAGATGTTCTCATTAAAATTACATTTTTAGTCCGTCTACTAATATATTGTACTTCATTGTGTATCTGACAGGTATAGCCACTGGTTTTCACGAAAGGCATCACAAACAGCTTCGTAAGTTCTTTCTCCGCTCAATGCGTAACCTCGGCGTCACCAAAGCTGAATCTGAACGGAAAATTGCCACAGAAGCTCAACATCTTGCCGAAAGATTTGCCTCGTTCGCTGCTGGTGGGAATTTCAACCCTCGAAATACATTAGCAATAACCACCTCAAACACTACCAGCACTCATTTATTTGGCAAGACCTTTGACATTGACGACAAAGTTTTTCAGAAACTCGTCCGCTTAGTCCTGGCCATCTTCGAGACTTGTGGTGCGGCAGGTTATGTCAACCTGTTCCCTTGGCTTGTACATCTACCAATAAGTACTATAAGTAAGCTCAAGGATTGGCAGCATCAATTACAAGACGAGTTTTACGCTCCAATTATAGAAGAACATATCAAAACACTAGATGTAAACAGCGGCCCTCGTGATCTTATCGACGCTTTCCTCTTGGAGATCAAACACAATGAACATTCTACAGAACCGCATCCTTTCAATCTTCAGGGCCTGAGAGATTTGATGGGGGATCTTTTTGCCGCAGGAACGGACACCACCTTAACAGCAATTAGATGGTTAATTTTATTGATGGTGAAATATCCGGAAGTGCAGAAGAAAATACAAAATGAACTTGACGAGGTAGTAGGAAGACAAAGGATGCCGTGTTGGTCAGATCGCACTAATCTACAGTACTTGAAAGCAGCAATTGTGGAAGGTTTGCGATTATCTTGTTTAGGTCCTTTTGGTAAGTGGAAAATTTGCACCCCAGTCCCTGTGGGCGTATATGATCACTTTATGAGCTGTATATATTTATTTTCGCCTTTCCTTAAAAAATACCCTGTTAAAAAGGTTCAACATTTCTGGTTGGCAACCCATCAACAACAAGAATAAAATAAGGGGAAATGGAGAACCTTCCCTCGCTCCTCGTGTCCGAAGTACGCCAATAACGTAATTTGATGTAAAGGTATCATTGTTTACCAGTTTACAGCTTCGGATGACCCGGTGACCTCAGTAACATTTGTGAAATGATTATTCATGAATACCACATTTTAAAGGTAGATGTTCCGATTGCTGTCCCGATTTTCAACTTGATGTTTTCTATTTTACATGAAAGGTCTTCCCTAAAATTGTCGCATTCCAAAGTTTGATTTGCATAGCTCGCACGGTTCTATTTTTAGAACCACAAGGTCACAAAATATTTGCCCATTGAGTAGTACACAAACTGTTTGGTGGTTAACCACCTTTGGCAGTAATTCACCACATTTAGCCTATAATTTCTAAATGAAACATTTCTGGCCCCTAAGATTTTACAGACATAATGAGAAAAATATGGGGATTCTTCTAATATCAAAATATCTTGATGTGAAAAAAACATCATAGCCCCAAAAAAGTGATCGGAACATACACCTTTAATATGCTGTTTTTACACGATAACTCTATTATAATCTATTCAATGACCCCTCTTATTGTTAACTACTTGTGAGTCACAAGTTGACTACCACTTGGAGCTATTTGATCTGGCTCAGCAGATATTGCCGGCCATTGCACGAAGTAGCTGTTTCTGCAACTGAGATCTTTCATTTCATTCCATACAGCCTCAATGCATGGAAGACATGACCTTCATCTTGCCCACACCAGGGAGTGTGAATTTGAAATGGGACTACCTGCATGAATTAGAGAATAAAATATATAGTTCTAGAATAGCTGTTTTGCTATATATACGATGGTCTTATAATGTATAGGCTGTACCATATTTGGAGTCGTGTATGGTCGCCGCAAGAGAAACAGCTAAGAACTATATTTTATTCTCATTCGTATCTAGTTTATTGCTTATTTTGATCTTTTATAATAAAATAACGCAGGTTAGGTTTATTTTAATCAAGCAACAACAAATTTCCCCCTTTATAAAATCGGCGAATCCAGCGAGCTGTTTACCAACTTCCTGCTTCGAATTAATCGCGTTTTTAATCGCTCCCTGCCACCGCTGCGCTATACGCACAACGCATACGCCGGCGACTTTGCGTAGGGCACGCTAACGCGATGATCATACGCCGCACTGAAGGTATTATTATTCGAATGAATTAAGCCCCACTCGAACTATACACCATTGTCTTATAATAATATAGTGCGTATCGGCCAAAACCCAATCAAATCTCATCTGTAATTTAGCCCGTTGTACAATGCATAGAATCATCATGTATTACTAATATCAAAATCAGCCTGAAGGCGAGGAAAAAAGAAAACCCACTTTTTGTGTTTTTAAATTTATTTATTTTTAGAATTTTTTTTAAATAAAGATTTTTTTTCACAAATCATGTAAGAAATCTGTCGACATTTTTTTCACACATTTTAAAAAAAATCTCAATTTGGGCTGATATTGGTGACATTTTAGGTAAGAAAATTGTAAAAAAATTATTTAAACAAATTTAAAAGACACCCAACCTAGGTCAGCCCGTCCGTAAAACAAGATTATTATTTTTTGTCGCCTAACTGACGTTTTACAAATTGCTTGTGTTCTCCTAAAGGTGTTGCCCATTCTCCTATTGAGGACACGCAACTTAGAGGATATGATATTCCAAAAGGAGCAGTGATATTACCAATGTTGTTTGCCGTAATGCATGATCCACAAGTATTCCCTGATCCAGATGTATACAGACCAGAGAGATTCCTGGACGATGAGGGACATTTCAAAACGCATGAACATTTTACGCTATTTGGCGTAGGTAAGTTTTACGCGGGAATATGGGTTGGGGTGGTTATGTAGGTGGCAAAAGAAATGACTGAACTTCCTGTATTTTATGTTGTTTGTTTGTTGTTTGTTAGCTGTTAGCTTATATGTTTTGGTTATATTTGTTTGTTTATTGGGGTGTTTGTTTGTTTGTTTGTCGGGTGGTGTTTGTTTGTTCCTTTTGGTGCTTGTTTTTGTGTTTTGGTGTTCGTTTATTTGTTTGAATGGTAATTCCAGAATTAGTATCTAGATAATACGACTAAGGTCAAACTTGTTTTGCAAATACTATTAAAACCCGGCTTTCAGGCTTTGTTAAGTCAATAAGCATGCTGGCAAGAATAATGAGAGACTTCATTGAATCGAAATCCAAGATGCACTCTAATGGTATTTTCGCTCCTCTGTTATTCATTTTCACAGGTAAACGGGCGTGTGTAGGAGAGCAGCTCGCTCGCATGGAGCTATTTCATTTTCTCACCTTCATCTTGCATCAACTGACGCTCTCAGCGCCTGGTGGTCCTGAAAGCGTCAGTATGGACCGCGTGCAAGGATTAAGCGTCAACCCAGTGGAATACGAAATCATGGTAGAGAAAAGAATCTTGGATTTGAAACATTGATTACTTCTAAGAAAAGTTCAAAGCAAAGCTCTGATCTAACTTTTATAATACTGCGACTCCTGCGCTGACTCGGCATCTAAAGATCGTCACAATTAAAAGATAGTCGGACAGAATCTCTGTGTGAAACATTAAGTATGGTGTAAAAAGTGGCAGATACGGATATTGATTTCAACGATGTCCAAAACTCGGCCTACAAACTGACAAAGTCCAAACCTGTTTCCATGGACTCTTTTTGTATAAAGTGGATACCATGCTCGCTTTAGGTTATTAGAATGCCATTCTACAAAAGTATTTTTCTTGTGATTTGCGAACACTCTATAGGCCTATATACCGTATATTTATAATCAAGTATTAAAACATGTTTTGCTGCCTTTTTTTTACTACATTATACTATGTACCCCATACAAGTACTTCCAAATTGTATACACAGCATACCATTTCATTGTGTGTTTTTTCTGTTTTAAAACGCAAAGTAAATACACAAGCAGGTAAAATTGCTCCTCGTGAAAGAAGGTCATTTTCCTCAATCCTCTTCTTAATAATATCCATCCATCTATGGATATAAGTGACCTCCTTTGGGAAGATATTTATATGACTTTTCCACAAAATATTGGAACTTATGTTTTAGTTTATGTTAATAAACATTTTAAATTCTTCGTGAGACTTGTTTAATTTAGGGTGTTTTCTGGTGATTTGTAAGTTAAGAGATATGCAATTTGTAAGAATATACAGGGCGTGTCAAGAAATGTCCCATAAGGGACACAAATAATTGGCACAGGGTGGGAATATACGAAAGCGTCTGCTGTGTTTATCTACTGCTTTGCTTGTTGGGGGGGGGGGGTACTCACCCAAGACGGTATACGGGGGGTGTGCCGCTCTAATGGGTAGCTTTTTGGGCATAAAATCCCTAAACATGGGGTATGATTTTGTGGTCACTTTTTACAAATGGGTCTATTTTCGCGAATTGTTGGCTATTTTCGCGAATTTTTGGCTATTTTCGCGAAAATTTGCAAACATTAGGTCTATTTTCCCGATAATTTGCGAAAATTTGGTCTAAAATGAAGCAAAACCCCTAAAAATGGGTACCGATTTTTCCAAAATCACCCCTAAAAATGGGTATGGGTTTTGAATCTCCAGCGGCACACCCCCGACCAAACCAAATCCCCCGGGTGTATAGTTCAACGAAATGGTCGTGGGGGTAAACTCGTATCGTAGATAAAACTTATTAAAATCAATTGACACGATGCACACAATTGATTGAAGATGCACGATATTAAACTATCCTTTTATTTATTAATGCTGAGATGGATGATGAGATACGTATTAACTTGAAGATACTATTAACTTGAATATTAACTTAAACTTGAAACTTGAAGATAGAATGTAATATGGAAGATTCCGATTATACTGATCCAGTGTAAGTACCCACGTGTACGTTTCGGACACAACTGTATCCTATGTCAACACTTGTGGTAGTGATGATCTTGACGACTCATGACGCTTTTTGCAGTCTTGGAGTTGCCAGTTGATTTATCATCTGGGGATTTTTTGCCAGATGATAATAGATTATCGAAAACGTGAGTGAGGTAGTATTTCCCCTCGTCGCGGTTCATTGTTGAGGTCCCCTTCTTCCTGATTTCTATAGCCTCTCGGATCCATCTCTTATACCTGTCTTGCTCTGTGCCTATAACCTTTGCCTCGTCCCACCCGATGACATGATTAGCGTCCACAACATGGTCTGTTATTGCTGATTTGTTGATCTGAGTGAGCGATGCCTTTCTCCCTGCTCTGGTGGTTGTTGTTTTGTTGGCCTTTTCTGCCTCTTTCTTGTGTTCGCCGAGTCTTGTGCCGAATTGTCGTCCGGTTTCACCTATGTAGCTCTTTTCACAATTTTTGCATGGAATATCATAAATGGCGTCCGAAATACTGTGAGGATCTCGTTTGTCCTTGGGATGTACCACTAGATTCCGAATTGCTACAGAATGAATACATCACTCCAATACAATACAAAATATAGCTTTAAACGCAATGAACTTGACCACCATTGTTGTAGCAACAACAATTATGTATTTAAACGAATAAATTAAACGGTGTTTGTACACGCGTACGTACGATTGTACAGTCACGTACGGCATCTGTGCATGTACTTCACAATAAAAGATACCGCCTATACATTTGTGTGCAGTCAAGCTTTAATACCCGGTGTTTTATCTTATCTGACCAATTTCAATTTCAATTTCCTTAATACCACGTGGCGAAGGCGGCTTTATTATTATAATAGCCCTGCGGGACTCAATCAAAATTGGTCCCTCAACCGATCAGCAGTGGTTAACGATGGGAGCCCCCCTTTGGTGTTCCGCACGTCGGGTCTGTCCCTCGTTCCCTAGCTACGGGGTTAACGGGATGGACCATGAGCACAGCAAACGATAGGTTGCATTATACAAATAACAAATGGTAGGATAATTCAGAATGATTAATCGTACGTACGCGTGTACGTGTTTTACAAACACCGTAAATTAAAACCCTTTTGATGATCAACTTTCCTGGATCAAAATGTTAAAAATAAAAATAATATTCCGAAAATATCAATGCCACTAAAGATAGAAATGACAACTGGACTCAAAACATGATTATGATGGATAGAAGAAACATTTTAAAACATAGCTAAACATTAATGTATGTACGATGAAAGTGCCTGTTACATAATTAAAAATACATCCCATGTTTTTTTGTTTTGAAATTGTTGGTAAGCCCTATTACTCCTCTATAAATTAATCCCGTTAAATGTCACCCCTTAACCTAGGAAACCCTAATCTTCCTGGACCTTCCAACACCCGACAGTGCTAATGTACAATCTTGTACCGCGCGGTGGCCCCATCAATCTCGTGCCACGCTTAGTGCGTGGTTCAACTTGTTAAAAAAAACCTTATGGTTTCACACCACCAAATCAGTTCCTTCCCAGCAAACACAAAACGTTTTAAAAACGTTTTCGGTAGGTGCTATTTAGGTCCTGTAGGTCGTTGTCTTTATAGACGTTTTGAAAACGTTTATAAGACGTCATTGTTCAGACTTAAATCAGCTAGTCTGAGATACGTTTTTTAAGGACGTCGTAGTAACGTGTTCTGGACGTTATTAATATACCAATGTAACAAACGTATTTTGCGACGTATAGAAAACGTTTTACTTGGACGTATTTTGTGCGACATATTTAAAACGTGTTTTGGAAACGTTTTTAAAACGTTTTCGTTAGGTTCTATAGGTTCTGTAGGTCTTCGTCTTTATAGACGTGTTAAAAACGTTATAAGACGTTGTTTTCAGATTTAAATCAGCTAGTCTGGAATACGTTTTTTTAAGGACGTTGTAGTAACGTGTTTAAGACGTTATTAATATACCAATGTAACAAACGTCTTTTTGCGACGTATAGAAAACGTTTTACTTGGACGTATTTTGTGCGACATATTTAAAACGTGATTTGGAAACGTTTTTCAAACGTTTTCGTTAGGTTCTAATAGGTTCTGTAGGTCTTCGTCTTTATAGACGTATTAAAAACGTTATAAGACGTCGTTTTCAGACTTAAATCAGCTAGTCTGGAATACTTTTTTTAGGACGTTGTAGTAACGTGTTTTAGACGTTATTAAATATACTAATATAACAAACGTCTTTTTGTGACGTATAGAAAACGTTTTACTTGGACGTATTTTGTGCGACACATTTAAAACGTGTTTTTGAAAACGTTTTTAAAACGTTTTTGTTAGGTACTATAGGTTCTGTAGGTCTTCGTCTTTATAGACGTTTTAAAAACGTTATAAGACGTCGTTGTTGAATCAAAAATTAGTCTGGAGCTAATTTGCATATTTTACTTGGCCTTATATTAACCGAGTAAATTGTGCAAATCGCTCATTAGCATAATTGCAATGGTACAAAAATTAGTACCGGTGCTCATTTGTACCATTTCAATTATGCTAATGAGCTAATTTACACCTTTTATTCATTTAAACCTATTATTTTATTTGAATTAAGTCGATGCATTAATTTTAACACCATGGAATGTATATTGATGTACACTTGTAAGTGCATATGTTCGCACTGGTTTTGAGTAAGGTGATTGCTCACTAAACAAATGCATATACATTGTGCAAGAACATAAACATCCAAGAGTCAATGCCTTGCACCCTTCCCCCTCCCCCACCCCCACCCCCATAAAAGGTTTTACAAACGTCCAATAAAACGTTTTTAAAACGTCTGAAACCTTCCACAAATAAACGTTAATAAAACGTTTTTAGAAAGCGTCCAAACCACCTACATAGTACGTTTCAAGAACGTTTAAAACACGTACAAATTACGTTCATAAAAGGTTTTGCAAACGTCCCATAAAACGTTTTTACGTCGTCTGAAACCTTCCACAAATAAACGTTTATAAAACGTTTTTAGAAAACGTCCAAACCACGTAATTGGTACGTTTTAAGAACGTTTTAAACACGTACAATTGTTAGCTGGGTTATTGCTTTGTATGGTTAAGAGGTCAAGTTCGTGTGAATTTTTCTCACCATTAGAGCAAACTGGTTCATTCAAATCATTGTTTTTATTGAAGATCTAGATGTCTCCTGCTTAAAAACAATCACTTTTCTGGGGCCGGGGGTAACCGGCATTTTTTTCTCGCTACGGGCCAATGATATCTATCATAGGTACGACAGGCTGTCTGCCTATATCCTAAGATCAGTGGTTTTAGCTCTTAAATTGGTGGAAACAGTGAAATCGTGTAAAATGATACCATTCATGAAAAAGCTAGAGATTTTGGCTCTTATGTGGAGAAAATAACCTACAAATGCCAAATTATGAAACATTTAGGTACATTTACAGCCCTTTTTACCTTTTCTAGGATGTTAAATTTAGACTTATGATGGGGTCAATCTTAATTTCAAACACTGCCGGGTATTGCCAAAATGCAAAATGTTATTTGGTGGTATTTAATTTCTCTAGATCCATGTTGGTGTGATGTAATTAGACACGCAGCAATTGGAAAGCGCAATTTGAAGTACAAAATATATAAAAACCAAACAATGTTTATAACATTAAGAGTAGAATGCAACCATGAAACAATGTTGATTAATGATTAATGTACCAATTGCATGGGTATAATAGTTGACAAAACAATATATGAATTTCAATACAAAACAAATAAATTCAGATTTGAAGAAAAAAAACCTAAAATATTTGAATTTTTTTTTTGAGAAGTCTTTTGTTCTAATTGAACATGAACTCGTCAACAGCCTTTGTCTTTATTTCCCGGACGAGCCTCCAATTGTCACGTGCAAGATGGAATAAGCACAGTGTGGCATGTTAACTAAGCTGTTATGATGAATTCGTATTCAAGAAGATAAAAAAAGACAGTAAATAGATTTCACAATTTATTCATCATGATTATTTCTTGAACCAATAATGACAATAACAGTATATATATACAATAACAATACACAATGTTTCATATGACCCGATTAATCATACATACAGTTAAACAATAATATTATCCCAATGAATTGTACACCCAGAGCTCTTGCGCACGCGTTCGTATACTTCGTTGTGCTGCATTCATGTAAACACTCACGGTACCGTCGTTATCAAGTTCGCGAAAGTTCGATCTATTTGTAATGTTGTTCCTCCTTGTTGTTGGACCTCCTAGTGTTGTTATTTCTGTGGGGTTATTGCCAACAGTCGCTCCAACAGTTAGTTGTTACAGTTCTAGTTGTTACAGTTCTAGATGTTACAGTTCTAGTTGTTAGATAAACCATTATCTTTTAAAAACGGCTGTATAGAAAACATACAGTGAATTTTATGAATACCAGTCCTAATTATATGTGAGAGTTATGTAGCATATATCAAATAACTCATTTTAAAACATTACTCAATTATATTGAACGAACACAATTAATGATAATAAGTTATGAAACACACAAGACTAGATAACTTATGATCCTAGTAAATTAACTATCACTGGTTGAATTGTGTATCATATAAAATGCATTACACAATGATTATGAATAAACAATGTTGAGGAACCTTTTCTTGTTGCGTATCATCAAATGCATTACACAGTTATAAATAAACAATGTTGAGGAACCTTTCATGTTGTGTATCATCAAAATGCATTACACAATTAAAAACAACGTACATAATTGAAAACACAAATCATATTTTGTTTCTTATCAAAATCGATATTGCATTAAATAAACAAATCTTTGTTTCTTCAAATGTACAAAACCAACATAATTGAAAACACAAATCAAGTTTTGTTTCATATCAAAATTGTTATCACATTAAATACAAAATATTATACAATAAGAATTTACTTACACATGAATCCTTTGTAAATACACTTTACATTATTCTCTCTGGCAGTGGCATATTAATACAAACTCCAGACTAAATCACCATAGATTTATTTAGTTGCATTCTATCTCATCTGTAACATTGTACACATTAAATTAATCTGCATTATTAATTTCCTGCAGTGTAGTAACAGAATGAGGAATCACCAAAACCTTATAGGTCTTAACCTATTGATGGTCAGAAGATGACTGCCCCAAATATCATGTCATTGGTATAAAAAAATGATATCATAGCCATATTGCGATTGGCTGAACTCAAATCAAAATATGCTGTGATTGGATGAACTAAAGTTACATAAAAACAAATTGGTAGAATTAACACATCACAAATATGTTGACTGTTTGGCGTGCATGGTTGATTATAAGATCTACCCTTGAAGTCCTTAAGATAGATAAGTATAGGACACTACACATGTTTAACCTTTTATATGCGACAGTACCCTACAGTGTGGAATTTGTCTTTAAATGTTGTTTGTAGTGTTTGTGCAATATTAATACATCTTCACATATAAGCAAGCATTTGACTTGAATTTAGGGGTTTTGTACCATAGGTAGTATTTTATCAAATTTGCTATATACTGAAGACATAGCAGCAGCATATTGCTAAAAAATAGTATGCAGAAATTTAGAATTTCATTTGGAGTGCCCAACATCTTTTACTCAAAAAACTATGTTAATTGTAGCAATGACAATTGCTATAAAACTTATAGGCTAAATGGTTCCTCCCGGGGGTTTATCTCTTTATAACACCCCCCTTACCGGATGAAGTCACAATTATTGTGACAAATGGGGAATCGTTGCGTTCTATAGTTCAGGTATGTGTTGAAAAATGAATACCCAAAATCGTGTCTAGTGCACACAAGTTATTCTATATATGTTTAAACTTATTATGGATAGTAAACATGGGCCTCAAATCTAAGCTCATTTGAATAACATCCTCAACGTGTCTGGTTTGTCTTGGTACATGATACTGCAACCCCCCCCCCCCCCTCCCCCCTCTCCCCCTCTACAACACCCCCCCCCCCCTCCCTGGTTTGTCTTGGTACATGATACTGCAACCCCCCCCCCCCCCTCCAGAAGTCCAGGACTCCAACCATCCAAACACTATGTAAATCTAGCATCTCAACATTATTAAATAAGCTTAGTTTTGATTCTGAATGTGATAAGTGCACATCTAAACTACCCTACTAAATGTATCAACACTTACGCCTTCCCCTGATGCGGCAAGTTTTGTGTAAGTTGCTCTATGGCAAAAAGAGCTAAAATGTCACTAAATCCTCAAAAAACATACACAAAAAAAGTCCCAAAGCTGCCACCAAATGTAGGAAATCTCTCATTTTTAAGACTTATTTACATCCTCGTTGTCTTGGTCATAAATACAGCCCGTATGCCAGGCTTGAGAGGCACCAAATCACAATAAAATGAAAATCAGACGATATTAACTTCACACCACCAAATCAGTAAAACAATTTGGCAATGAAATATTCTCTTTGTAAGAAATGTTATCATATTTTTAAACAGTATAAACACTGACACAAAAACACCTAAAGACCATTAACATCGTACAAACACACTCACAGAAATTTTTACCTAAGTTATGTAACATTTTACATAATTTTGAAGCACGTATAGAACACCAAAACAATTAGGTAAAATTTTACATAAACTCTGTTTGGTAAAAAAAACCAAACTATTATGTATAAAAATGCAATTTTACTAGGTATTTATTTTGCAGTGGCTAGGTATAAATTTTACTTAACTAGTTACGCATTTTTTTAACGTAAATGCTGTGTAATATTTTACCACATGTTATGTAAAAAACCCACAACATTATGGGAAATTTTGCTTAATTTTTTAGTAAATATTTACAAAATTACTAGGTATTTTTTACTGAATTTGAATGTAGGTACAATGACTGGGTATTTTTTACTGAATTTGCATGTAAGTTTAAGATAATTGTTTACACAATCACCGGGTGTTTTTGACCTAATTTGGATGTATTTTTTAGGCAATTGTTTACACAATTGCTGGGTATTTTTTACTGAATTTGGATGTAAGTTTTAGGTAATTTCAAGGGAGTTTTTGAAGGTAAGGAAGTAGGATATCTTTCCACTTTTGGTAATGCCTTTATGTCCTTGTTTTCATGATGTTATTGAAGTCATCTAAAAATCATTAATTTTTTTATATTTTTTAAATCAATCAATCAATCAATCAATCAATCAATCAATCAATCAATCAATCAATCAATCAATCAATCAATCAATCAATCAATCAATCAATCAATCAATCAATCAATCAATCAATCAATCAATCAATCAATCAATCAATCAATCAATCAATCAATCAATCAATCAATCAATCAATCAATCAATCAATCAATCAATCAATCAATCAATCAATCAATCAATCAATCAATCAATCAATCAATCAATCAATCAATCAATCAATCAATCAATCAATCAATCAATAACCTTGCATCGTTTCATTTTGACCTATGTACATATTACATACGCCCTAATCACGTTTCACATGGCCACACTGTACAAATGAGCCGCTATGATGCATGCAAACGCAACGCATACACGGTGTAGGACCCCGACGACGCTCGGTGCCAACACAAGTTTCACTTTTTTCTGTGAATCTCTCAAAACTTATGATTTTCAGATGACTTCAATAACATCACGAAAACAAGGACATAAAGGCATTACCAAAAGTGGAAAGATATACTACTTCCTTACCTTCAAATTTGTCAATGTATTCCGGAGGAACTCGCGACCGGCTGAGTGTTTCTCTAACGCTCGCCATCTTGTATAATTACACGAGGAGATTTTACCCGGCGATTAGGGAAAGATTACGACTTTCACCAATCATATCGATAATTCTTACTTAACACGTTGGGCGAAATCACCTTTTACCGATTAAATTGTATTTTAGACTTTTGTTTTACTTAATTTCGGTAAAATATCTACAAACCCCGGTAATTATCTCCGATACATTTCAAAAATGTAATTTTAAAAGTTACAAAATGGTTTAGTAATAAAAAATACCTCGCATTGTGTACTTTTTGCATAATTTTACTTTACATTACGTTATTTTACCTAACGTGCGCAAAATTTCTGTGTGTGCAGCCTTAGATTGCAGATTATTATTATTACTTAAATCATTTATAGGTTCCCTCGAATTGTGTTTTAATACTTGTAAACACGTACTCGCGTACACATTAACTGGACTCGGACAGGACTCGGGCACAATTCCCGAGTCCCTAGTGCCCGAGTCCGAGTCCTTCACCTCTGAGTCCGAGTCCTTCAAAATAGAGACTCGAGACCGGTCTTGAGTCCGAGTCCGGACTCGAGTACTACATCACTGCAGTACCACCTATTCTAGTCTTTGATCGGGATACTTCTTACACGGAGCCAGGGATCCAGACACCCGTCAAGACATCCGGTGCTTTATCTTTCAAGAACAAAACCGTGATAGAAGAACTGTTGCGTAACACTTTAAAAGTTGTATGCATGTTCTAAAAAGTATCAACATGATCTTGATAACCATTACACTATTTAGTAAAGCTTGTTGATAACATCTTAAAACATGCTGACAAACCAAAGTCAATATCTCGGATAATAATAACGGACTTCAGCAAGGCTTTTGACAGGGTAGACCATAATATTGCGATCCCCAAGCTGCTCAAAATGGGAGCCAGACCAGGGGTCATACCCTGGATATGTAGTTTCTTATCTAACAGAGTCCAGTGTGTCAGATACCATAACACTTTGTATGATTGGAGTGAACTCTCAGGTGGGGTCCCACAGGGCACGTTGAATGGTCCAACAATCTTTATGGCCTTAGCTAATGATGCTGCCAGAGTGGAGGAGCCAAATAAACTCGCTTTGAAATATGTTGATGATTTAACTATTGTAGAAAATGTGTTTGGAAAACAAATTTCCACCATCCAACATGATTTGGATAAATTTGAACAATGGGCTACAGAGAATCATATGAATTTAAACCCGACCAAATGCATGTTTATGGATGTCACCTTTGCGATGGATCCACCGATACTTACCCCCCTCCGTTTGTATGATCAAGACCTTCATTGCACTGACACGGTGAAGATTCTGGGCATAAAAATTGCTAAAGATCTGAAATGGAACACCCACATTGGTGACATTACGAAACGTGCAAGTGGACGGCTATTTATGCTTAACATCCTAAAACGGCATGGGCTAAGTGTTAAAGACCTGGTAACAATCTATGTTGGTTTTGTTCGCCCCCTTCTTGAGTATGCTCTACCAGTATGGCATCCTGGTCTGACAGAAAATCTCCACTATGATTTGGAGCGTATTCAGAAGAGGGCGTGTAGAATCATCTTAGGTTTTAACTACATAGGCTATCAGGATGCCTTAATAACATGTGCTATTCCGGAACTCAGGAACCGTAGAGACCAACTTTGTTTAAACTTTGCTAAATCCCTTTTAAAATCTAATGAATTCCGTGGTTGGTTACCAAAATCTAGAGATGAACAAGTGCATAATATGACTCTCCGTAGTGCTCACAAAATAACTGTTCCTAAAACACGTACCCTGCGTTACGCTCGTAGCTCAATTCCATACATGGTCAAACTCTTAAATCATACATTATAGTTCTGTTTCCAATAGGGGGTGGGTTGTTGTTGTGTTTTGCATGCTTAGTTATTTCTATGAATATATTGTTTCTATTTTTCTATATATTACATATTGTAAATATTGTTGTAATTCAGCATTTTGCTGCGATAATGATATGTTTATTAAACCTTGAATTGAAATTGATTAGATACGGTCGGGTAAGTAGTCTTTGTATTGTTCTTATTTCCGTTCTCGTAATCGCAAATGCTAATCCCTAAATACACAAGAGATATTTCGATCATGTGTCTAAAGTATGATCTTCCATCTCTACCATTTTACTCTATATTTGGACGACAATAACACCAGGGCATAAGAGGAAAGCAGCAATACCATATTTTGTGTGATCACGCAAGAATCAGCTGGGCAGCACAAACATCGACGTTATGACGGCCTTTCTCAATACCCTTGTGAATGGGATTCAGCCTATATCTGATGCCACAGGTGTTAGCTTATCCACATTGACTCTAATACTCGGACTGGTTATAATTATTTTTCTATATAAAAGACGCCAACATGACCAGCCCAGAAATCTTCCACCAGGTCCGTGGGGCTGGCCTGTCATCGGTATCCTGCCAACGTTGGCCACTGGAGATCCGGCCAAGAAAATAACGGAGATTGGCAAGACTTATGGCGATATATTCAGTTTCAGATTGGGATCCTATGACGTGGTCGTTCTCAATGATTTGGATCTGATTAAGGAAGCGTTTCAGAGTTCTGGTGATATGTTTATGGACAGACCAAAGCAGGCACTGTTTGAACTATTCACACAGGGACGAGGTATGTTTTATTCAAGTACAGGGTGTCTCACATCGGTCATCTAAAACATTTTCTTTTCAGAATGACCTCCTCCAGCCCTGGGTTTCGACACCAAGTCCCTTGAAAAGACCCACAGGACGGCTTAATCTACCATCTTGTATAGACCAGTGGTTCTCAACCTTTTTGCCCCACGACCCCTTTTGACATTCCTGGTCAGAACCATGACCCCCAAAACAAAAATTGAAGAAAAAAAACACCAGCCGAATATCATAAATGAAACTGCTTAGTTTGGATACGAGCGTAGCGAGCAGGAAATTTTGCATATTTGAACGTTTCTTTTGGGTTTTTCTAAGCTTTTTTGAAGCGAAATGTAACACGGTTCCCCCAAAACCAATATTTATGAGCCCTTCATGACCCCCTGGAAAACCCCAAACGACCCCCATGGGGGTCACGACCCCCAGGTTGAGAACCCCTGCCATAGACAAACTTAGCCAAGTTAAAGTATATGGCAGTACATTACATGTACAAAAGTGTTATCTTACCAATGTTTCATATGTCATACAATAGGGCGATTTGCACGAAGGGTCTGGTCATTAGTTCAAACTATCCTCAAGAACAACTCATGCATGCATGTAGCACAATACCAATCACCTGTTTACCGATATTGATCCAAGTGATTAGTAATGTACTCCATACAGAGTTGTTCTGGAGGACAGTTTGAACTAATGACCTTCCGTGCAATCGCCCTATAATTTAAAAAAAATGTGTTTGCCCTTTTTTATCGGCCATCTTGGTATAAAGGCTGCCATTTCAGACTTATTTCGACCATATCTCAGCCCAGAATGTTGTGATTTATGGGGCTACACCCAGGTTTTTGGGGTCAAGGGATCCATTATAACAACCACTGAGTTGTAAGATGTCTTTGGGTAAAATCTTGCAAACCATATAATTTTCACTTGAAATAGCATAATGGTACCATTTTAAAAATTGTTCTCCATTTCTATTTTGACGTATTTGTTATAATGGCTTCCATTTGTCAAAATATTAACCATTAAAGACAGGGATTTTAAGACTAATTTTGACTATATATCCTTCCAGAAAGTACTTAGAGTTGTGATTTAAGTGATTGTTACACTCAAGTTCTTTTGTACAAGGGATCAATTGCACGGTACTACAGCTATTCATTGCTGTACACAATGTCCGATGCGGATATTGTTTAGTCAATCGTCAATCGATTATCATCATTCAGTTTAATTTGTAGCACGACCTCATTATTTGAGTAAGCGCGCTTTTTGAATCCAGTATTATCCACACGTTCATTACACTTTTTAAATAACCTGAACGCACTTTAGCATGGGATGGCTACCGACATACAGAACGTGATAGATTTCTAAAATGAATACATTTATATCGCTCTATTTTTGGCATTTCAGAAGAGATATGACAATTAAAACCTATTGGGTACATTCTTGGGCATATACGATTGCATATTATATTTTTGGCATTTCAGAAGAGATATGACAATTAAAACCTATTGGGTACATTCTTGGGCATATACGATTGCATATATGATTTTTTTTTTGGCCTGCATAGAGGGTGAATTTTTTCCCCCCGAAAACTTCCTACAACCCCCCTGAAAATCTAATGGTGCGTCCCTTAGCGACACGCCTAATGTAGTGTAAACCCGAGTGGTGCAAACCAATAATGATTATACACCCTTCCATCCATCATGTCCACTGAATTAAATGATTGCTTTCGAGTTACAGTTAGAAACCGCATTGCATAAAAGAAGTGGAGTGAAAATATTAACATTCATGACATTAGGCTATATACCATACGCGAATACAGATAATGTCAAAGTCCATCATATTGCAATCTGTATTGGAATTTGTTTATGTACAACATGTTCGAAACTCGCAATCTCACCACAACCAAGTCTTTATTTATTATATGACGATAATGCCATACAAAAATACGTCCCTCATTCTCATCTACAGATTCTAAATTACTGGGAAACATTAATTAACGACACGAATATGAAATGTATCGCCAAACCTTTATCAATTACATCAGGCTCAACTCGGATTGTCCTTATCCAATGATATCAGTGTTGCTTTTACAAATTTTCTTTCATTATTCTCTTGTACGCATATAGGTATAGCTACTGGCTATTACGAAAGGCATCACAAACAGCTTCGAAAGTTCTTTCTGCAAAAAATGCGTACTCTTGGTATTGCCAGGGCGGAATCCGAACAGAAAATTGCCATTGAAGCTCAACATTTAGTGGACAGATTTGCCTCGCACGCTGGCGCAACCTTTAATCCTCATAATGATTTGGCATTACTTACTTCAAACATAACCTGTACCCATTTATTTGGCAAGACATTTTCACCCGACGACAAAAAATTCCGGGAGTGTGTGTCTATGCTCCTGGCCATCTTTGAATTTTGTGGAGCGGCAGGTTACGTCAACTTTTTTCCCTGGCTTATACATTTACCAATCAGTGCAAATCGTAAGCTCAAGGAGTGGCATCGGCGATCGGAAGAGGAATTTTACCAGCCTATCATAGACGAACATGTAAAGACACTTGATCTTAATCAAAACAGCGCCCCGCGTGATCTAATCGACGCCTTTCTTATGGAGATTAAAAACAGAGAGGATTCATCAGAACCACATCCATTCCATATGAGTGGCTTGATAGGTTTTATGGGGGATCTTTTTGCCGCAGGAACGGACACCACCTTAACAGGAATTAGATGGATAATTTTATTGATGGTGAAATATCCAGACGTGCAGAAGAAGATACAAAACGAACTTGATGAGGCAGTGGGAAGACAAAGAATGCCATGTTGGTCAGACCGCACTAATCTACACTACGTGCAAGCAGCAATTGTGGAAGGTATGCGAGTAGCTAACATGGGTCCTTTTGGTAAGTTAACGATAACAATTTTTAATAATATCTCTGTAATAGTAAGTATCCATCGCTAAAACCAGCCAGTTACCATTCATGTCCATTTTCAGTGCTTTTCTATATAATAGCCATAACTTGATTGCTTGATTGCTTGATTGCGTGATTGCGTGATTGCGTGATTGCGTGATTGCGTGATTACGTGATTGCTCGAATCATCTGGCTTACAAGGGTAAATATTCCCTTTGCTCTTTTTAATTTGTATCCGCTCAAGGTTTTAGTTCTTGTTGGAAATTTCTTTCCCTCTTTGGATTGGCAGGAGAAATCGATTTCAACACTCAAGATGTAGGTTTCGCGTTCGCTAGCATTTACATGCTAGATGGCTGACTCTTGTGAGACGCGGAGTCAGTCGGTATTCTCTTGAGTGGCAAATTATTTTCCTGACCTCAATCTCTGACAGTTAATTTGTAAATTAGAATACCTTGGGCGGTCCTTAAACAAATGGTTTCCATTATGATTTCTTCTATAAAGTTTTGCCAAAAATATGATGTTATTGTTATGCGATGTGGAAAAATTGCAGTCGTCTATTATGTGTTTGAAATAAATTGTTTTTTCAAATTCGCATGGTACCAAATAGCTACCAATACCAAATCTCTGTGTGTGGCGTTGTCTCAACTTATCGGTAAACAAAAGGATATATAGGATACCCATATGTGAGCTGCACGAAGTCTCATCTTAACCTTCATATATTCAAAAAATAGTATCATTTCAATGCCAATTGCCAAGCTTGACGAAATTTTCTTCCCATATGCCTGAGTTTTGCAAATTGGTGTGCTTGTGTTGTGCAAACCCTTTTGACTCTAACATTAAACACGGATCATTCCTTTTTGGGGAAACATAATGTATAAAAACATTAATAAATACCTTAAAGGTGCATGTGTTTAGTGTGGTGATAGACGTTTTTTTAACAATTTGTTTTCAATAGGGGTTTCCCATGCGCCAATAGAAGATACACAACTGAGAGGATACGATATTCCGAAAGGAACAGTGATATTACCGAATGTGTCCGCCATAATGCATGATCCACAAGTATTCCCTGAACCCTCTGAATACAGACCAGAACGATTCCTGAATGAAGAGGGCCATTTCAAAAGTCACGAAAATTTTGTACTATTTGGTATTGGTAAGTATCGGAATTATATTCAGGGGGAACTATTAACTTCACGTGTAATAATAAAGGTCGGTCCATTTTGTAGGAGAGCTAAAATTTCAATGGAAAATGTATAGAACGGGGTATAGAATCCTTTCTACTATACACAAGGACCACCAGCGGAGGTTAATGATGGCTAGTTCAAAAGTCATGTATGCTTCAAAAATTTTAAAAAAACTTGAATTAGGTTGCCATGTTAAGCGTCTGAAATAGCTCGAGATCCAGGATCACCGGCGCCCGCGGCGCATATACAGGGTGAATCAAAAAAACATTGTGCACGATTTGAAACGGTCATTTGACCTTGATGCGTGCATTGAACCATGAATAAGCAAACTGTGGCAAGTTTTGTAAACTGACCTTAATGTTTTTCGCCATTCCTATGGGATTTACACACAGTAAAATTGGTGTTGCTAAATGGTCATTATCACTCACATTAATTGTCAAAATATTCCTGAAAAGTCATTCTTTCACTCTGATCTGGGATAAGTATAGTTAATCGTCTGATATCGAGTTGTCAAATGAAAAGGCATTTTACTTAATATCTTACGAACAAAAAAAACCGTTGAGCAAAAGACTGTAACTCAGACCGTAAAATGTGTAAACCTAATATGGCAAATAGGGTATTTTCGTTCACAAATTTGAATGACTTAAAACCTATCTCTATAATTACGGAGACAATACTAGGCATGTTTGTACCACATTCTCTAAGTTCCCCACTAGCGAGCCACACATGGTAAAACAATCAAGGCTGTTAGGACAAGGCAAGTCAAGGTTGAATTTGTCAAAGTAACAGGGCCTGTCACTCAGGCTAATTCCCCTAATTTTAGTAACGGCTATTGTGTCGTCTAGCTCATTATTACATGAATTTATGGCTCATCCTCCCTGGCTGATATTTCCAGCAGAGAGTTGACGTGGTTATGTCTTTAAGTGCAATTATCAAGAAGCAGAGTGTCTTCAGAACATTTAATTTGTGCAATATTTTTAGTATGTGAAGTATTATCATCTGAACTATTTATTTCAACAGTGTTTTATCACCTTTGGCTCATTTCATATACGAGGAACCTGTAAAAAATTACAGGCACAACAATGTCTTGCTTGTAGACTCTTCACTCCATATCATCATGCTGCAGTAATATTCATGTCTTAACTGCGTAAATGCCAGGAACGAAAAACACGGTCAGTTTACAAAGCTTGCCACAGTTTGCTTATTTTTCAGTCGATTACTTTCCTGTTTTGGGAGGATAAACTAGATTACCAACGCTTTATACTGACAACAAAATATCCATGGTTCAATGCACACATCAAGGTCAAATGGTAGTTTCAAATGGTGCACAATGTTTTTTGATTCACCCTGTATAACCAACCTTATGTATTACTATTATTCGCTCTCTTTTTCACAGGTAAACGGGCGTGTGTAGGAGAGCAGCTCGCTCGCATGGAACTATTTCATTTTCTCACCTTCATCTTGCATCAACTGACGATCTCAGCGCCTGGTGGTCCGGAAAGCGTCAGTATGAACCGCGTACAAGGATTAAGCGTTAACCCGGTGGATTACGAAGTAACGGTAGAGAAGAGAATTTTGACTTTGAAAAATTGATGGAACTTACGAAGTGACTATCTGTCCAGTGTCATAACCTCTCTGATAGTATACAAATATTGAATGCCGGAGAGTGTGATAGTAAAAACTATGTCACAAGGTCAAATTTGGATTTTTCCATTGCACGAGGCGTAGCCGAGTGTAATGGAATAATCCAAATTGGACCGAGTGATATAGTTTTACTATTACACAAACAAAAGGCATTAAATATTTGTTTTATATCATGATATCACATCATTCTTTTCCAGCCATAATGATAGTAAAAACTATCACATGGTTGAAATCAGGCCTACACCATGATATAAACTAAATTGAACATCTCCCGCGTTCAGTCCGCGCCTTATTATTGAAGGGACACGGAGAGATTGAAAGAGCTGCAGAACGCTCGCATGGCTATTTCATTTTGTATATCCTACATTTTGCATATGATCAACTGACTGATTCGTAAAACCTGCGGACCAAATAGCGTCAGGTGCGTCAGTACAAGGACGACAAGCGACAGTCCAGTCAACATGGTCAAGTACGAAGTCACATAGAGAAGATAATCTTGGAAGTTACAGTTACAGACGTTGTAGATCTCCCTATAAAAATAATGGTAAAGTTTACCGTCCAAGAGTCAAGACACATCTATCGTGTGGCTACGACTTTTTGACTGATCCAAAATTGTAATGTAGGCCTACGGCTGAAAAGGAACAACTTATGTCACGCCTGGGTTGTAAATACTTTTGGCAAATGTGTTTTAAAATTACTATTCCAATATTTCTGACCTCACAAATTAATACCAATTGCTTCATTTATTTTTGTATGAATATTATTGTATGTCACCCTGTATATTTTGATTTCCCCTCCAAATTTTTGTGCACCCTATATGATTTATATATGGTGTATTTTACTTGTCCAAAGCCCCAAGATGTCTCATCACCTGTTCTTAAATAGTATTCCAAATTCTTTTATTATAATTTTTATTTTATTATATATATATATTTTATTATAAATCTTTTGTTATGCTCAGTGAGGCATGTAATACTTGTATTGGGGATTGGGAGAGTCACATAATGTTGGCAGTGTGTTTGTGTGATGGCGTTTGAGTAGATGGATGTAGCGCTGTGAGTGTACATGGAAATTATAAAATGAAATTGGGTGTGTCTGTTTGATATAAGATGAATGTAAGTTGTATGTTACTATAAGTGTTGGCTATCTACAAATTATTCCAAATTTAGGTATGTAATTTCTAAATCCATCCATGTTGTTAGTTTTTGTGTAATTTGAATTCATTCTGATATTTGTATTGTTCTGTGTAGCTTTGTCCATAGGTCCCACTCTAGTTTTGTTCAAGTCCTAGTTCTAAAATTACAGTTTTGGTTGCTGACAATCGGGTCATTAAATGATCACTCGCATAGGCAAATAACAATTTATTACTGTTGGCACGCCAGTTCTCAAGTTTTTCACATTTCATTCATGTCAGTGTTTATTGTAGATTAGTTGATTGTAATGCAGTTTCTGGTATATTGTGCCCAATCCTGTTTGCGTGGCATGATGTTGCGGAGCTAATGGATTCGTTGTAGAATTTCTCCCTCAATGCCGATGATTACGGAACTGGTCTATGATTGTAATGAATTTAAATGTCTTATCTGTTGATGCTTCTAAAATGGATTGTTGTAGAATCGCTCCCTTGTTGAAGCATCAATATGTGTGGCGCTGTTATTGAACAGTGATACATATTTTTAATTGAAAGGTTGTCTAACCTAGTTTTGATATGGTTGTCCAACCACGATTTGATACGGTTGTCCAACCCTTGAATTTGAGCCAGTGGCTTAAATTATTGTAGAATTAGGGATTTAGTTTAGGGATTACTTTGTGATTGTGGTTAATGTTGGATCTTATACATTTTTGGCTATTATTATTGTTAAATGTGTGTGTACAAGCCAACACTTGCGAGATGTGGGGGTGTGTGTGTGGGGGTGAGTTTAGTTTTATCATGTACAATGAAAGTTTTGATGTTGTGAAAAATATAAATGATTCAAATATCAAGTGCAATATTACATGCAATGAGTTAACACATTAAATGACTCAATATTAAATGATGATGCAAATGATGATGTCATTGATATCATGTGTTCATAAAGACTTTTAATGCCACGAACCACGCTACCATAGTTTAATAATGACATTTAATAATTGTAGCACCACTCGCGTTCTGTGACAATAACGTAGGATGTAGTGTTATATATAGGCATATCGACCGGTTATATCGATATTTAAACCTGTTGATTGATAAGATGGATCAAGTAACTTGTTCGACTTATAGATGGGGTGACAGGTGACGTCACACCGGGCAAAACGTGGCTAGTTGCCATTGTTCTTTGCCCGGCAGTTTGCGCACGCATCCTGTTTTGTTTAGGACCCGTGCTTTTTAAAACTCGCGCCAAAGCATTATAAAGGGCAATACGGCATAGCGGACAGTGTTGTGGTTATATGGTGTTCCCTCAAGCGTGTATCGACAGTCCAGTCCCTTCGACCGTTGCGTTTGTTGATAAACATTGGATGTAAACAACGGTCACCTCATCTATACCATGTACCTAGCAACAAAAGTCCCGGACCAGGTGCTTTGAGGTTTGCTTATTCAAAATAGATAATCGGTATCAAAAATCTGAGATATACATTAAATTAGAAAATTTCTTCTCCGCAGTTTGATACCTCATTCAACAAAATCGAATGGATACTTTTAAAGTTATGGCGATTTCAATGACCGCGCATAACAACAGAAAAGTTGCACTAGGTATAGGAAATCATTGATTTGTGTGTGATTACTGTCATAACTCTGTGCTATCTGAACGAGCCACCAGGTATCTCGATGAATGGGTCTGGAGTGATAACCGCAGTGCGGGACAAAGGGTATGACTAGCTGTGAAGAATGAAAGTCTTTGCTATCTTTAAACACACATTTCCAGTGCGTAATCACACACAAATCAATGATTTCCTATACCTATAGTGCAACTTTGATGTTATTATGCGCGGTCATTGAAATCGCCATAACTTTACAAGTATCCATTCGATTTTGTTGAATGAGGTATCAAACTGCGGAGAAGAAATTTGCTCATTTACTGTATATCTCAGATTTATGGTACCGATTATCTATTTTGAATTAGCCAACCTCAAAGGACCTGGTCCGGGACTTTTGTTGCTAGGTGTATACCGTTATTATCGTGCACAATTTTGTAGAGTTACACACGAAGTTAAAGCAGATTTTCCAAGTTTCAAACTGTTGTTAGACATGCACAATGGGCTATTCCAGATAATAATTACCCCCCCCCCCCCCCCCCCCCCCTATTGAGGACATCGGAATTCCAGACTTTTTTCCCACCAATTCCATACTTTTTTTTAAAGTTTGATCTGGAATTCCATACTTTTTTTGAAGGTTGATCTGGAATTCCATACTTTTTTTAAGTTTGATCTGGAATCACGAAGCTAAAGAGTTTTGTCAAGGTGATACAAACCCGAGCTAAATCAAAACAAAGAGTCTAAAAAAAACCTATTAATGCCAACAGATTATTTCACTATTTCGGAATTTGTCAAGCGCCTAATTTTTTATGTTTCGTTATAATGTCCTTAGCTGAAGTGGTTTACCAATGACACCATGCGTAGCAACCATTTGTTTTAGTGCTGAGCCACTTGCTTGAGAATAGGGAGTTCTCTCTTCGAATGTGCTAAACTCATCACTATATTGCAGTTGTCAATGTAACACTTAATATTGAACAGACAACACAGTTGGTCAATTTGGCACATTTGATTGAGACCTCCCCCATTCTCAAGTAAGTGTCTGACCCCCACCCTCCATTCTGAGGCAAGTGTCTGAACCCCCCCCCCCCCATTATCAAGCAAGTGTCTGAACCCCCCCCTCTCCCCCATTATCAAGCACGTGTCTGAACCCCCCCCCATTCTCAAGCAAGTGTTTGAACCCCCATTCTCAAGCAAGTGTCTGAACCCCCCCCCCCATTCTCAAGCAAGTGTCTGAACCCCCCATTCTCAAGCAATTGTCTGAACCCCTCATACTCAAGCAAGTGTCTGAACCCCCCCCCCCATTCTCAAGCAAGTGTCTGAACCCCCCCCCCCCCCTCCACCCCCATTCTCAAGCAAGTGTCTGAATCCCCCATTCTCAAATAATTGTCTGAACCCCCATTCTCAAGCAAGTGTCTGAACCCCCCATACTCAAGCAATTTTCTGAACCCCCATACTCAAGCAAGTGTCTGAACCCCCCATTCTCAAGCAAGTGTCTGAACCACCCATTCTCAAGCAAGTGTCTGATCCCCCCATTCTCAAGCAAGTGTCTGATCCCCCCATTCGCAAGCAAGTGTCTGATCCCCCATTCTCAAGCAAGTGTCTGAACCCCCCATTCTCAAGCAAGTGTCTGAACCACCCATTCTTAAGCAAGTGTCTGATCCCCCCCCCCCCCATTCTCAAGCAAGTGTCTGAACCACCCATTCTCAAGCAAGTGTCTGAACCACCCATTCTTAAGCAAGTGTCTGATCCCCCCATTCTCAAGCAAGTGTCTGATCCCCCCATTCACAAGCAAGTGTCTGAACCCCCATTCTCAAGCAAGTGTCTGAAACCCCCATTCTCAAGCAAGTGTCTGATCCCCCCCCCCCCCCCATTCGCAAGCACGTGTCTGACACCTATTCTCAAGCAAGTGTCTGATCCCCCATTCTCAAGCAAGTGTTTGATCCCCCCATTCGCAAGCAAGTGTCTGAACCCCTATTCTCAAGCAAGTGTCTGATCCCCACATTCTCAAGCAAGTGTCTGATCCCACATTCTCAAGCAAGTGTCTGAAACCCCCATTCTCAAGCAAAAATCTAAACCACCCATTCTCAAGCAATTATCTGAACCCCCCATTCTCAAGCAATTATCTGAACCCACCATTCTCAAGCAAGTGTCTGAACCCCCCCCCCCCCCCCCCATTCTCAAGCAAGTGTCTGAACCCCCCATTCTCAAGCAAGAATCTAAACCACCCATTCTCAAGCAAGTGTCTGAACCCCCCATTCTCAAGCAAGAATCTAAACCACCCATTCTCAAGCAAGTGTCTGAACCCCCATTCTCAAGCAAAAATCTAAACCACTCATTCTCAAGCAAGCGTCTGAACCCCTACACCCCCCCCCCCCCATTCTCAAGCAAGTGTCTGAACCCCCCATTCCCAAGCAAGTGTCTGAAACCCCCATTCTCAAGCAAGTGTCTGAACCCCCATTCTCAAGCAAGTGTCTGAAACCTCCATTCTCAAGCAAGTGTCTGAACCCCCCATTCTCAAGCAAGTGTCTGATCCCCCCATTCGCAAGGAAGTGTCTGATCCCCCTATTCTCAAGCAAGTGTCTGAACCCCTATTCTCAAGCAAGTGTCTGAACCCCTATTCTCAAGCAAGTGTCTGATCCCCCCATTCGCAAGCACGTGTCTGAACCCCCCATTCTCAAGCAAGTGTCTGATCCCCCCCATTCGCAAGCAAGTGTTTGATTCCCCCCATTCTCAAGCAAGTGTCTGAACCCCTATTCTCAAGCAAGTGTCTGAACCCCTATTCTCAAACAAGTGTCTGATCCCCCCATTCTCAAGCAAGTGTCTGAACCCCTATTCTCAAGCAAGTGTCTGAACCCCTATTCTCAAGCAAGTGTCTGAACCACCCATTCGCAAGCAAGTGTCTGATCCCCCCATTCTCAAGCAAGTGTCTGATCCCCCCATTCGCAAGCAAGTGTCTGATCCCCCCATTCTCAAGCAAGTGTCTGAACCCCCATTCTCAAGCAAGTGTCTGAACCCCTCATACTCAAGCAAGTGTCTGAACCCCCCCCCCCATTCTCAAGCAAGTGTCTGAACCCCCCCCCCCCCCTCCACCCCCATTCTCAAGCAAGTGTCTGAATCCCCCATTCTCAAATAATTGTCTGAACCCCCATTCTCAAGCAAGTGTCTGAACCCCCCATACTCAAGCAATTGTCTGAACCCCCATACTCAAGCAAGTGTCTGAACCCCCCATTCTCAAGCAAGTGTCTGAACCACCCATTCTCAAGCAAGTGTCTGATCCCCCCATTCTCAAGCAAGTGTCTGATCCCCCCATTCGCAAGCAAGTGTCTGATCCCCCATTCTCAAGCAAGTGTCTGATCCCCCATTCTCAAGCAAGTGTCTGAACCCCCCATTCTCAAGCAAGTGTCTGAACCACCCATTCTCAAGCAAGTGTCTGATCCCCCCCCCCCCCCCCCCATTCTCAAGCAAGTGTCTGAACCACCCATTCTCAAGCAAGTGTCTGAACCACCCATTCTTAAGCAAGTGTCTGATCCCCCAATTCTCAAGCAAGTGTCTGATCCCCCCATTCACAAGCAAGTGTCTGAACCCCCATTTTAAGCAAGTGTCTGAAACCCCCATTCTCAAGCAAGTGTCTGATCCCCCCCCCCCCCCATTCGCAAGCACGTGTCTGACACCTATTCTCAAGCAAGTGTCTGATCCCCCATTCTCAAGCAAGTGTTTGATCCCCCCATTCGCAAGCAAGTGTCTGAACCCCTATTCTCAAGCAAGTGTCTGATCCCCACATTCTCAAGCAAGTGTCTGATCCCACATTCTCAAGCAAGTGTCTGAAACCCCCATTCTCAAGCAAAAATCTAAACCACCCATTCTCAAGCAATTATCTGAACCCCCCATTCTCAAGCAATTATCTGAACCCACCATTCTCAAGCAAGTGTCTGAACCCCCCACCCCATTCTCAAGCAAGTGTCTGAACCCCCCATTCTCAAGCAAGAATCTAAACCACCCATTCTCAAGCAAGTGTCTGAACCCCCCATTCTCAAGCAAGAATCTAAACCACCCATTCTCAAGCAAGTGTCTGAACCCCCATTCTCAAGCAAAAATCTAAACCACTCATTCTCAAGCAAGCGTCTGAACCCCCACCCCCCCCCCATTCTCAAGCAAGTGTCTGAACCCCCCATTCCCAAGCAAGTGTCTGAAACCCCCATTCTCAAGCAAGTGTCTGAACCCCCATTCTCAAGCAAGTGTCTGTAACCTCCATTCTCAAGCAAGTGTCTGAACCCCCATTCTCAAGCAAGTGTCTGATCCCCCCATTCGCAAGGAAGTGTCTGATCCCCCTATTCTCAAGCAAGTGTCTGAACCCCTATTCTCAAGCAAGTGTCTGAACCCCTATTCTCAAGCAAGTGTCTGATCCCCCCATTCGCAAGCACGTGTCTGAACCCCCCATTCTCAAGCAACTGTCTGATCCCCCCCATTCGCAAGCAAGTGTTTGATCCCCCCATTCTCAAGCAAGTGTCTGAACCCCTATTCTCAAGCAAGTGTCTGAACCCCTATTCTCAAACAAGTGTCTGATCCCCCCATTCTCAAGCAAGTGTCTGAAACCCCCATTCTCAAGCAAGTGTCTGATCCCCCCATTCTCAAGCAAGTGTCTGAACCCCTATTCTCAAGCAAGTGTCTGAACCCCTATTCTCAAGCAAGTGTCTGAACCACCCATTCGCAAGCAAGTGTCTGATCCCCCCATTCTCAAGCAAGTGTCTGATCCCCCCATTCGCAAGCAAGTGTCTGATCCCCCCATTCTCAAGCAAGTGTCTGAACCCCCATTCTCAAGCAAGTGTCTGAACCCCTCATACTCAAGCAAGTGTCTGAACCCCCCCCCCCCCCCCCATTCTCAAGCAAGTGTCTGAACCCCCCCCCCCCTCCACCCCCATTCTCAAGCAAGTGTCTGAATCCCCCATTCTCAAATAATTGTCTGAACCCCCATTCTCAAGCAAGTGTCTGAACCCCCCATTCTCAAGCAAGTGTCTGAACCCCCATACTCAAGCAAGTGTCTGAACCCCCCATTCTCAAGCAAGTGTCTGAACCACCCATTCTTAAGCAAGTGTCTGATCCCCCCCCCCCCCCCATTCTCAAGCAAGTGTCTGAACCACCCATTCTCAAGCAAGTGTCTGAACCACCCATTCTTAAGCAAGTGTCTGATCCCCCCATTCTCAAGCAAGTGTCTGATCCCCCCATTCACAAGCAAGTGTCTGAACCCCCATTCTCAAGCAAGTGTCTGAAACCCCCATTCTCAAGCAAGTGTCTGATCCCCCCCCCCCCCCCCATTCGCAAGCACGTGTCTGACACCTATTCTCAAGCAAGTGTCTGATCCCCCCATTCTCAAGCAAGTGTTTGATCCCCCCATTCGCAAGCAAGTGTCTGAACCCCTATTCTCAAGCAAGTGTCTGATCCCCACATTCTCAAGCAAGTGTCTGATCCCACATTCTCAAGCAAGTGTCTGAAACCCCCATTCTCAAGCAAAAATCTAAACCACCCATTCTCAAGCAATTATCTGAACCCCCCATTCTCAAGCAATTATCTGAACCCACCATTCTCAAGCAAGTGTCTGAACCCCCCCCCCCCCCATTCTCAAGCAAGTGTCTGAACCCCCCATTCTCAAGCAAGAATCTAAACCACCCATTCTCAAGCAAGTGTCTGAACCCCCCATTCTCAAGCAAGAATCTAAACCACCCATTCTCAAGCAAGTGTCTGAACCCCCATTCTCGAGCAAAAATCTAAACCACTCATTCTCAAGCAAGCGTCTGAACCCCCACACCCCCCCCCCCCATTCTGAAGCAAGTGTCTGAACCCCCCATTCCCAAGCAAGTGTCTGAAACCCCCATTCTCAAGCAAGTGTCTGAACCCCCATTCTCAAGCAAGTGTCTGAAACCTCCATTCTCAAGCAAGTGTCTGAACCCCCCCCCCCCCCATTCTCAAGCAAGTGTCTGATCCCCCCATTCGCAAGGAAGTGTCTGATCCCCCTATTCTCAAGCAAGTGTCTGAACCCCTATTCTCAAGCAAGTGTCTGAACCCCTATTCTCAAGCAAGTGTCTGATCCCCCCATTCGCAAGCACGTGTCTGAACCCCCCATTCTCAAGCAAGTGTCTGATCCCCCCCATTCGCAAGCAAGTGTTTGATTCCCCCCATTCTCAAGCAAGTGTCTGAACCCCTATTCTCAAGCAAGTGTCTGAACCCCTATTCTCAAACAAGTGTCTGATCCCCCCATTCTCAAGCAAGTGTCTGAAACCCCCATTCTCAAGCAAGTGTCTGATCCCCCCATTCTCAAGCAAGTGTCTGAACCCCTATTCTCAAGCAAGTGTCTGAACCCCTATTCTCAAGCAAGTGTCTGAACCACCCATTCTCAAACAAGTGTCTGAACCACCCATTCTTAAGCAAGTGTCTGATCCCCCAATTCTCAAGCAAGTGTCTGATCCCCCCATTCACAAGCAAGTGTCTGAACCCCCATTTTAAGCAAGTGTCTGAAACCCCCATTCTCAAGCAAGTGTCTGATCCCCCCCCCCCATTCGCAAGCACGTGTCTGACACCTATTCTCAAGCAAGTGTCTGATCCCCCATTCTCAAGCAAGTGTTTGATCCCCCCATTCGCAAGCAAGTGTCTGAACCCCTATTCTCAAGCAAGTGTCTGATCCCCACATTCTCAAGCAAGTGTCTGATCCCACATTCTCAAGCAAGTGTCTGAAACCCCCATTCTCAAGCAAAAATCTAAACCACCCATTCTCAAGCAATTATCTGAACCCCCCATTCTCAAGCAATTATCTGAACCCACCATTCTCAAGCAAGTGTCTGAACCCCCCACCCCATTCACAAGCAAGTGTCTGAACCCCCCATTCTCAAGCAAGAATCTAAACCACCCATTCTCAAGCAAGTGTCTGAACCCCCCATTCTCAAGCAAGAATCTAAACCACCCATTCTCAAGCAAGTGTCTGAACCCCCATTCTCAAGCAAAAATCTAAACCACTCATTCTCAAGCAAGCGTCTGAACCCCCACCCCCCCCCCCCCATTCTCAAGCAAGTGTCTGAACCCCCCATTCCCAAGCAAGTGTCTGAAACCCCCATTCTCAAGCAAGTGTCTGAACCCCCATTCTCAAGCAAGTGTCTGTAACCTCCATTCTCAAGCAAGTGTCTGAACCCCCATTCTCAAGCAAGTGTCTGAACCCCTATTCTCAAGCAAGTGTCTGAACCCCTATTCTCAAGCAAGTGTCTGATCCCCCCATTCGCAAGCACGTGTCTGAACCCCCCATTCTCAAGCAACTGTCTGATCCCCCCATTCGCAAGCAAGTGTTTGATCCCCCCATTCTCAAGCAAGTGTCTGAACCCCTATTCTCAAGCAAGTGTCTGAACCCCTATTCTCAAACAAGTGTCTGATCCCCCCATTCTCAAGCAAGTGTCTGAAACCCCCATTCTCAAGCAAGTGTCTGATCCCCCCATTCTCAAGCAAGTGTTTGAACCCCTATTCTCAAGCAAGTGTCTGAACCCCTATTCTCAAGCAAGTGTCTGAACCACCCATTCGCAAGCAAGTGTCTGATCCCCCCATTCTCAAGCAAGTGTCTGATCCCCCCATTCGCAAGCAAGTGTCTGATCCCCCCATTCTCAAGCAAGTGTCTGAACCCCCATTCTCAAGCAAGTGTCTGAACCCCTCATACTCAAGCAAGTGTCTGAACCCCTATTCTCAAGCAAGTGTCTGATCCCCCCATTCGCAAGCACGTGTCTGAACCCCCCATTCTCAAGCAACTGTCTGATCCCCCCCCATTCGCAAGCAAGTGTTTGATCCCCCCATTCTCAAGCAAGTGTCTGAACCCCTATTCTCAAGCAAGTGTCTGAACCCCTATTCTCAAACAAGTGTCTGATCCCCCCATTCTCAAATAATTGTCTGAACCCCCATTCTCAAGCAAGTGTCTGAACCCCCCATACTCAAGCAATTGTCTGAACCCCCATACTCAAGCAAGTGTCTGAACCCCCCATTCTCAAGCAAGTGTCTGAACCACCCATTCTTAAGCAAGTGTCTGATCCCCCCCCCCCCCCCCCCCATTCTCAAGCAAGTGTCTGAACCACCCATTCTCAAGCAAGTGTCTGAACCACCCATTCTTAAGCAAGTGTCTGATCCCCCCATTCTCAAGCAAGTGTCTGATCCCCCCATTCACAAGCAAGTGTCTGAACCCCCATTCTCAAGCAAGTGTCTGAAACCCCCATTCTCAAGCAAGTGTCTGATCCCCCCCCCCCCATTCGCAAGCACGTGTCTGACACCTATTCTCAAGCAAGTGTCTGATCCCCCCATTCTCAAGCAAGTGTTTGATCCCCCCATTCGCAAGCAAGTGTCTGAACCCCTATTCTCAAGCAAGTGTCTGATCCCCACATTCTCAAGCAAGTGTCTGATCCCACATTCTCAAGCAAGTGTCTGAAACCCCCATTCTCAAGCAAAAATCTAAACCACCCATTCTCAAGCAATTATCTGAACCCCCCATTCTCAAGCAATTATCTGAACCCCCCATTCTCAAGCAAGAATCTAAACCACCCATTCTCAAGCAAGTGTCTGAACCCCCCATTCTCAAGCAAGAATCTAAACCACCCATTCTCAAGCAAGTGTCTGAACCCCCATTCTCAAGTAAAAATCTAAACCACTCATTCTCAAGCAAGCGTCTGAACCCCCACACCCCCCCCCATTCTCAAGCAAGTGTCTGAACCCCCCATTCCCAAGCAAGTGTCTGAAACCCCCATTCTCAAGCAAGTGTCTGAACCCCCATTCTCAAGCAAGTGTCTGAAACCTCCATTCTCAAGCAAGTGTCTGAACCCCCCCATTCTCAAGCAAGTGTCTGATCCCCCCATTCGCAAGGAAGTGTCTGATCCCCCTATTCTCAAGCAAGTGTCTGAACCCCTATTCTCAAGCAAGTGTCTGAACCCCTATTCTCAAGCAAGTGTCTGATCCCCCCATTCGCAAGCACGTGTCTGAACCCCCCATTCTCAAGCAAGTGTCTGATCCCCCCCCCCCCCCATTCGCAAGCAAGTGTTTGATTCCCCCCATTCTCAAGCAAGTGTCTGAACCCCTATTCTCAAGCAAGTGTCTGAACCCCTATTCTCAAACAAGTGTCTGATCCCCCCATTCTCAAGCAAGTGTCTGAAACCCCCATTCTCAAGCAAGTGTCTGATCCCCCCATTCTCAAGCAAGTGTCTGAACCCCTATTCTCAAGCAAGTGTCTGAACCCCTAAAGCAAGTGTCTGAACCACCCATTCGCAAGCAAGTGTCTGATCCCCCCATTCTCAAGCAAGTGTCTGATCCCCCCATTCGCAAGCAAGTGTCTGATCCCCCCATTCTCAAGCAAGTGTCTGAACCCCCATTCTCAAGCAAGTGTCTGAACCCCTCATACTCAAGCAAGTGTCTGAACCCCCCCCCCCCCCATTCTCAAGCAAGTGTCTGAACCCCCCCCCCCTCCACCCCCATTCTCAAGCAAGTGTCTGAATCCCCCATTCTCAAATAATTGTCTGAACCCCCATTCTCAAGCAAGTGTCTGAACCCCCATACTCAAGCAATTGTCTGAACCCCCATACTCAAGCAAGTGTCTGAACCCCCCATTCTCAAGCAAGTGTCTGAACCACCCATTCTCAAGCAAGTGTCTGATCCCCCCATTCTCAAGCAAGTGTCTGATCCCCCCATTCGCAAGCAAGTGTCTGATCCCCCATTCTCAAGCAAGTGTCTGATCCCCCATTCTCAAGCAAGTGTCTGAACCCCCATTCTCAAGCAAGTGTCTGAACCACCCATTCTCAAGCAAGTGTCTGATCCCCCCCCCCCCCCCCCCCCCCATTCTCAAGCAAGTGTCTGAACCACCCATTCTCAAGCAAGTGTCTGAACCACCCATTCTTAAGCAAGTGTCTGATCCCCCCATTCTCAAGCAAGTGTCTGATCCCCCCATTCACAAGCAAGTGTCTGAACCCCCATTTTAAGCAAGTGTCTGAAACCCCCATTCTCAAGCAAGTGTCTGACCCCCCCCCCCCCATTCGCAAGCACGTGTCTGACACCTATTCTCAAGCAAGTGTCTGATCCCCCATTCTCAAGCAAGTGTTTGATCCCCCCATTCGCAAGCAAGTGTCTGAACCCCTATTCTCAAGCAAGTGTCTGATCCCCACATTCTCAAGCAAGTGTCTGATCCCACATTCTCAAGCAAGTGTCTGAAACCCCCATTCTCAAGCAAAAATCTAAACCACCCATTCTCAAGCAATTATCTGAACCCCCCATTCTCAAGCAATTATCTGAACCCACCATTCTCAAGCAAGTGTCTGAACCCCCCACCCCATTCTCAAGCAAGTGTCTGAACCCCCCATTCTCAAGCAAGAATCTAAACCACCCATTCTCAAGCAAGTGTCTGAACCCCCCATTCTCAAGCAAGAATCTAAACCACCCATTCTCAAGCAAGTGTCTGAACCCCCATTCTCAAGCAAAAATCTAAACCACTCATTCTCAAGCAAGCGTCTGAACCCCCACCCCCCCCCCCCCCCCCATTCTCAAGCAAGTGTCTGAACCCCCCATTCCCAAGCAAGTGTCTGAAACCCCCATTCTCAAGCAAGTGTCTGAACCCCCATTCTCAAGCAAGTGTCTGTAACCTCCATTCTCAAGCAAGTGTCTGAACCCCCATTCTCAAGCAAGTGTCTGATCCCCCCATTCGCAAGGAAGTGTCTGATCCCCCTATTCTCAAGCAAGTGTCTGAACCCCTATTCTCAAGCAAGTGTCTGAACCCCTCTTCTCAAGCAAGTGTCTGATCCCCCCATTCGCAAGCACGTGTCTGAACCCCCCATTCTCAAGCAACTGTCTGATCCCCCCCATTCGCAAGCAAGTGTTTGATCCCCCCATTCTCAAGCAAGTGTCTGAACCCCTATTCTCAAGCAAGTGTCTGAACCCCTATTCTCAAACAAGTGTCTGATCCCCCCATTCTCAAGCAAGTGTCTGAAACCCCCATTCTCAAGCAAGTGTCTGATCCCCCCATTCTCAAGCAAGTGTCTGAACCCCTATTCTCAAGCAAGTGTCTGAACCCCTATTCTCAAGCAAGTGTCTGAACCACCCATTCGCAAGCAAGTGTCTGATCCCCCCATTCTCAAGCAAGTGTCTGATCCCCCCATTCGCAAGCAAGTGTCTGATCCCCCCATTCTCAAGCAAGTGTCTGAACCCCCATTCTCAAGCAAGTGTCTGAACCCCTCATACTCAAGCAAGTGTCTGAACCCCCCCCCCCTTCTCAAGCAAGTGTCTGAACCCCCCCCCCCCTCCCCCCCCCATTCTCAAGCAAGTGTCTGAATCCCCCATTCTCAAATAATTGTCTGAACCCCCATTCTCAAGCAAGTGTCTGAACCCCCCATACTCAAGCAATTGTCTGAACCCCCATACTCAAGCAAGTGTCTGAACCCCCCATTCTCAAGCAAGTGTCTGAACCACCCATTCTCAAGCAAGTGTCTGATCCCCCCATTCTCAAGCAAGTGTCTGATCCCCCCATTCGCAAGCAAGTGTCTGATCCCCCATTCTCAAGCAAGTGTCTGATCCCCCATTCTCAAGCAAGTGTCTGAACCCCCCATTCTCAAGCAAGTGTCTGAACCACCCATTCTCAAGCAAGTGTCTGATCCCCCCCCCCCCCCCCATTCTCAAGCAAGTGTCTGAACCACCCATTCTCAAGCAAGTGTCTGAACCACCCATTCTTAAGCAAGTGTCTGATCCCCCCCATTCTCAAGCAAGTGTCTGATCCCCCCATTCACAAGCAAGTGTCTGAACCCCCATTTTAAGCAAGTGTCTGAAACCCCCATTCTCAAGCAAGTGTCTGATCCCCCCCCCCCCATTCGCAAGCACGTGTCTGAAACCTATTCTCAAGCAAGTGTCTGATCCCCCCATTCTCAAGCAAGTGTTTGATCCCCCCATTCGCAAGCAAGTGTCTGAACCCCTATTCTCAAGCAAGTGTCTGATCCCCACATTCTCAAGCAAGTGTCTGATCCCACATTCTCAAGCAAGTGTCTGAAACCCCCATTCTCAAGCAAAAATCTAAACCACCCATTCTCAAGCAATTATCTGAACCCCCCATTCTCAAGCAATTATCTGAACCCACCATTCTCAAGCAAGTGTCTGAACCCCCCCCCCCCCCCCCATTCTCAAGCAAGTGTCTGAACCCCCCATTCTCAAGCAAGAATCTAAACCACCCATTCTCAAGCAAGTGTCTGAACCCCCCATTCTCAAGCAAGAATCTAAACCACCCATTCTCAAGCAAGTGTCTGAACCCCCATTCTCAAGTAAAAATCTAAACCACTCATTCTCAAGCAAGCGTCTGAACCCCCACACCCCCCCCCCCCCCCCATTCTCAAGCAAGTGTCTGAACCCCCCATTCCCAAGCAAGTGTCTGAAACCCCCATTCTCAAGCAAGTGTCTGAACCCCCATTCTCAAGCAAGTGTCTGAAACCTCCATTCTCAAGCAAGTGTCTGAACCCCCCCCCCCCCCATTCTCAAGCAAGTGTCTGATCCCCCCATTCGCAAGGAAGTGTCTGATCCCCCTATTCTCAAGCAAGTGTCTGAACCCCTATTCTCAAGCAAGTGTCTGAACCCCTATTCTCAAGCAAGTGTCTGATCCCCCCATTCGCAAGCACGTGTCTGAACCCCCCATTCTCAAGCAAGTGTCTGATCCCCCCCCCCCCCATTCGCAAGCAAGTGTTTGATTCCCCCCATTCTCAAGCAAGTGTCTGAACCCCTATTCTCAAGCAAGTGTCTGAACCCCTATTCTCAAACAAGTGTCTGATCCCCCCATTCTCAAGCAAGTGTCTGAAACCCCCATTCTCAAGCAAGTGTCTGATCCCCCCATTCTCAAGCAAGTGTCTGAACCCCTATTCTCAAGCAAGTGTCTGAACCCCTAAAGCAAGTGTCTGAACCACCCATTCGCAAGCAAGTGTCTGATCCCCCCATTCTCAAGCAAGTGTCTGATCCCCCCATTCGCAAGCAAGTGTCTGATCCCCCCATTCTCAAGCAAGTGTCTGAACCCCCATTCTCAAGCAAGTGTCTGAACCCCTCATACTCAAGCAAGTGTCTGAACCCCCCCCCCCCCATTCTCAAGCAAGTGTCTGAACCCCCCCCCCCTCCACCCCCATTCTCAAGCAAGTGTCTGAATCCCCCATTCTCAAATAATTGTCTGAACCCCCATTCTCAAGCAAGTGTCTGAACCCCCATACTCAAGCAATTGTCTGAACCCCCATACTCAAGCAAGTGTCTGAACCCCCCATTCTCAAGCAAGTGTCTGAACCACCCATTCTCAAGCAAGTGTCTGATCCCCCCATTCTCAAGCAAGTGTCTGATCCCCCCATTCGCAAGCAAGTGTCTGATCCCCCATTCTCAAGCAAGTGTCTGATCCCCCATTCTCAAGCAAGTGTCTGAACCCCCATTCTCAAGCAAGTGTCTGAACCACCCATTCTCAAGCAAGTGTCTGATCCCCCCCCCCCCCCATTCTCAAGCAAGTGTCTGAACCACCCATTCTCAAGCAAGTGTCTGAACCACCCATTCTTAAGCAAGTGTCTGATCCCCCCATTCTCAAGCAAGTGTCTGATCCCCCCATTCACAAGCAAGTGTCTGAACCCCCATTTTAAGCAAGTGTCTGAAACCCCCATTCTCAAGCAAGTGTCTGATCCCCCCCCCCATTCGCAAGCACGTGTCTGACACCTATTCTCAAGCAAGTGTCTGATCCCCCATTCTCAAGCAAGTGTTTGATCCCCCCATTCGCAAGCAAGTGTCTGAACCCCTATTCTCAAGCAAGTGTCTGATCCCCACATTCTCAAGCAAGTGTCTGATCCCACATTCTCAAGCAAGTGTCTGAAACCCCCATTCTCAAGCAAAAATCTAAACCACCCATTCTCAAGCAATTATCTGAACCCCCCATTCTCAAGCAATTATCTGAACCCACCATTCTCAAGCAAGTGTCTGAACCCCCCACCCCATTCTCAAGCAAGTGTCTGAACCCCCCATTCTCAAGCAAGAATCTAAACCACCCATTCTCAAGCAAGTGTCTGAACCCCCCATTCTCAAGCAAGAATCTAAACCACCCATTCTCAAGCAAGTGTCTGAACCCCCATTCTCAAGCAAAAATCTAAACCACTCATTCTCAAGCAAGCGTCTGAACCCCCACCCCCCCCCCCCCCCATTCTCAAGCAAGTGTCTGAACCCCCCATTCCCAAGCAAGTGTCTGAAACCCCCATTCTCAAGCAAGTGTCTGAACCCCCATTCTCAAGCAAGTGTCTGTAACCTCCATTCTCAAGCAAGTGTCTGAACCCCCATTCTCAAGCAAGTGTCTGATCCCCCCATTCGCAAGGAAGTGTCTGATCCCCCTATTCTCAAGCAAGTGTCTGAACCCCTATTCTCAAGCAAGTGTCTGAACCCCTCTTCTCAAGCAAGTGTCTGATCCCCCATTCGCAAGCACGTGTCTGAACCCCCCATTCTCAAGCAACTGTCTGATCCCCCCCATTCGCAAGCAAGTGTTTGATCCCCCCATTCTCAAGCAAGTGTCTGAACCCCTATTCTCAAGCAAGTGTCTGAACCCCTATTCTCAAACAAGTGTCTGATCCCCCCATTCTCAAGCAAGTGTCTGAAACCCCCATTCTCAAGCAAGTGTCTGATCCCCCCATTCTCAAGCAAGTGTCTGAACCCCTATTCTCAAGCAAGTGTCTGAACCCCTATTCTCAAGCAAGTGTCTGAACCACCCATTCGCAAGCAAGTGTCTGATCCCCCCATTCTCAAGCAAGTGTCTGATCCCCCCATTCGCAAGCAAGTGTCTGATCCCCCCATTCTCAAGCAAGTGTCTGAACCCCCATTCTCAAGCAAGTGTCTGAACCCCTCATACTCAAGCAAGTGTCTGAACCCCCCCCCCCTTCTCAAGCAAGTGTCTGAACCCCCCCCCCCCCTCCCCCCCCATTCTCAAGCAAGTGTCTGAATCCCCCATTCTCAAATAATTGTCTGAACCCCCATTCTCAAGCAAGTGTCTGAACCCCCCATACTCAAGCAATTGTCTGAACCCCCATACTCAAGCAAGTGTCTGAACCCCCCATTCTCAAGCAAGTGTCTGAACCACCCATTCTCAAGCAAGTGTCTGATCCCCCCATTCTCAAGCAAGTGTCTGATCCCCCCATTCGCAAGCAAGTGTCTGATCCCCCATTCTCAAGCAAGTGTCTGATCCCCCATTCTCAAGCAAGTGTCTGAACCCCCCATTCTCAAGCAAGTGTCTGAACCACCCATTCTCAAGCAAGTGTCTGATCCCCCCCCCCCCCCATTCTCAAGCAAGTGTCTGAACCACCCATTCTCAAGCAAGTGTCTGAACCACCCATTCTTAAGCAAGTGTCTGATCCCCCCCATTCTCAAGCAAGTGTCTGATCCCCCCATTCACAAGCAAGTGTCTGAACCCCCATTTTAAGCAAGTGTCTGAAACCCCCATTCTCAAGCAAGTGTCTGATCCCCCCCCCCCATTCGCAAGCACGTGTCTGACACCTATTCTCAAGCAAGTGTCTGATCCCCCCATTCTCAAGCAAGTGTTTGATCCCCCCATTCGCAAGCAAGTGTCTGAACCCCTATTCTCAAGCAAGTGTCTGATCCCCACATTCTCAAGCAAGTGTCTGATCCCACATTCTCAAGCAAGTGTCTGAAACCCCCATTCTCAAGCAAAAATCTAAACCACCCATTCTCAAGCAATTATCTGAACCCCCCATTCTCAAGCAATTATCTGAACCCACCATTCTCAAGCAAGTGTCTGAACCCCCCCCCCCCCATTCTCAAGCAAGTGTCTGAACCCCCCATTCTCAAGCAAGAATCTAAACCACCCATTCTCAAGCAAGTATCTGAACCCCCCATTCTCAAGCAAGAATCTAAACCACCCATTCTCAAGCAAGTGTCTGAACCCCCATTCTCAAGCAAAAATCTAAACCACTCATTCTCAAGCAAGCGTCTGAACCCCCCCCCCCCCCCCATTCTCAAGCAAGTGTCTGAACCCCCCCCCCCCCCCCCCCATTCCCAAGCAAGTGTCTGAAACCCCCATTCTGAAGCAAGTGTTTGAACCCCCATTCTCAAGCAAGTGTCTGAAACCTCCATTCTCAAGCAAGTGTCTGAACCCCCCATTCTCAAGCAAGTGTCTGATCCCCCCATTCGCAAGGAAGTGTCTGATCGCCCTATTCTCAAGCAAGTGTCTGAACCCCTATTCTCAAGCAAGTGTCTGAACCCCTATTCTCAAGCAAGTGTCTGATCCCCCCATTCGCAAGCACGTGTCTGAACCCCCCATTCTCAAGCAAGTGTCTGATCCCCCCCCCATTCGCAAGCAAGTGTCTGATCCCCCCATTCTCAAGCAAGTGTCTGAACCCCTATTCTCAAGCAAGTGTCTGAACCCCTATTCTCAAACAAGTGTCTGATCCCCCCATTCTCAAGCAAGTGTCTGAAACCCCCATTCTCAAGCAAGTGTCTGATCCCCCCATTCTCAAGCAAGTGTCTGAACCCCTATTCTCAAGCAAGTGTCTGAACCCCTATTCTCAAGCAAGTGTCTGAACCACCCATTCGCAAGCAAGTGTCTGATCCCCCCATTCTCAAGCAAGTGTCTGATCCCCCCCATTCGCAAGCAAGTGTCTGATCCCCCCATTCTCAAGCAAGTGTCTGAACCCCCATTCTCAAGCAAGTGTCTGAACCCCCCATTCTCAAGCAAGTGTCTGAACCCCCATTTTCAAGCAAGCGTCTGAATCACCCATTCTCAAGCAAGTGTCTGATCCCCCCATTCTCAAGCAAGTGTCTGAACCACCCATTCTCAAGCAAGTGTCTGATCCCCCCATTCTCAAGCAAAAATCTAAACCACCCATTCTCAAGCAATTATCTGAACCCCCCATTCTCAAGCAAGTGTCTGAACCCCCCCCCCCCCCCCCATTCTCAAGCAAGTGTCTGAACCCCCCCATTCTCAAGCAAGTGTCTGAACCCCCATTCGCAAGCAAGAATCTAAACCACCCATTCTCAAGCAATTATCTGAACCCCCCATTCTCAAGCAAGTGTCTGAACCCCCCCCCCCCATTCCCAAGCCAGTGTCTGAAACCCCCATTCTCAAGCAATTGTCTGAACCCCCATTTTCAAGCAAGTGTCTGAACCACCCATTCTCAAGCAAGTGTCTGATCCCCCCATTCTCAAGCAACGTCTGAACCCCCATTCCCAAGCAAGTGTCTGAAACCCCCATTCTCAAGCAATTGTCTGAACCCCCATACTCAAGCAAGTATCTGAACCCCCATACTCAAGCAAGTGTCTGAACCCCCCATTCTCAAGCAAGTGTCTGAACCCCCATTCTCAAGCAAGTGTCTGAACCACCCATTCTCAAGCAAGTGTCTGATCCCCCCATTCTCAAGCAAGTGTCTGATCCCCCCATTCGCAAGCAAGTGTCTGAACCCCTATTCTCAAACAAGTGTCTGATCCCCCCATTCTCAAGCAAGTGTCTGAAACCCCCATTCTCAAGCAAGTGTCTGATCCCCCCATTCTCAAGCAAGTGTCTGAACCCCTATTCTCAAGCAAGTGTCTGAACCACCCATTCGCAAGCAAGTGTCTGATCCCCCCATTCTCAAGCAAGTGTCTGATCCCCCCATTCGCAAGCAAGTGTCTGATCCCCCCATTCTCAAGCAAGTGTCTGAACCCCCATTCTCAAGCAAGTGTCTGAACCCCCCATTCTCAAGCAAGTGTCTGAACCCCCATTTTCAAGCAAGTGTCTGAACCCCCATTCTCAAACAAGTGTCTGATCCCCCCATTCTCAAGCAAGTGTCTGAACCACCCATTCTCAAGCAAGTGTCTGATCCCCCCATTCTCAAGCAAAAATCTAAACCACCCATTCTCAAGCAATTATCTGAACCCCCCATTCTCAAGCAAGTGTCTGAACCCCCCCCCCCCCCATTCTCAAGCAAGTGTCTGAACCCCCCCCCCCCCCCATTCTCAAGCAAGTGTCTGAACCCCCATTCGCAAGCAAGAATCTAAACCACCCATTCTCAAGCAATTATCTGAACCCCCCATTCTCAAGCAAGTGTCTGAACCCCCCCCCCCCATTCTCAAGCAAGTGTCTGAACCCCACCCCCCCCCCCCCATTCCCAAGCAAGTGTCTGAAACCCCCATTCTCAAGCAATTGTCTGAACCCCCATTTTCAAGCAAGTGTCTGAACCACCCATTCTCAAGCAAGTGTCTGATCCCCCCATTCTCAAGCAAGTGTCTGAACCCCCATTCCCAAGCAAGTGTCTGAAACCCCCATTCTCAAGCAATTGTCTGAACCCCCATACTCAAGCAAGTATCTGAACCCCCATACTCAAGCAAGTGTCTGAACCCCCCATTCTCAAGCAAGTGTCTGAACCCCCATTCTCAAGCAAGTGTCTGAACCCCCCATTCTCAAGCAAGTGTCTGAACCCCCATACTCAAGCAAGTGTCTGAACCCCCCATTCTCAAGCAAGTGTCTGAAACCCCCATTCTCAAGCAAGTGTCTGATCCCCCCATTCTCAAGCAAGTGTCTGAACCCCTATTCTCAAGCAAGTGTCTGAAACCCCCATTCTCAAGCAAGTATCTGATCCCCCCATTCTCAAGCAAGTGTCTGATCCCCCCATTCTCAAGCAAGTGTCTGAACCCCCTATTCTCAAGCAAGTGTCTGAACCCCCCATTCTCAAGCAAGTGTCTGATCCACCCATTCTCAAGCAAGTGTCTGATCCCCTATTCTCAAGCACGTGTCTGAACCCCCCATTCTCAAGCAAGTGTCTGAACCCCCATACTCAAGCAAGTGTCTGAACCCCCATTCTCAAGCAAGTGTCTGAACCCCCCATTCTCAAGCAAGTGTCTGAAACCCCCATTCTCAAGCAAGTGTCTGATCCCCTATTCTCAAGCAAGTGTCTGAACCCCTATTCTCAAGCAAAAATCTAAACCATCCATTCTCAAGCAATTATCTGAACCCCCATTCTCAAGCAAGTGTCTGAACCCCCCCCCCCCCCCCCATTCTCAAGCAAGTGTCTGAACCCCCATTCTCAAGCAAGTGTCTGAACCCCCCATTCGCAAGCAAGAATCTAAACCACCCATTCTCAAGCAATTATCTGAACCCCCCATTCTCAAGCAAGTGTCTGAACCCCCCCCCCCCCCCCCCCCACCCCCCATTCTCAAGCAAGTGTCTGAACCCCCATTCTCAAACAAGAATCTGAATGTGTTAATCAGCCGAAGAGGTACATGGACAAAACTTATTGGATATGAATCCTTTTTAGATCGAGGGTACTTGTAATGACGGCAGCAATGACAGCAACTTGCGCCGCCCGTACGGGGCCCCAGACAGTAGCCCCAAATATGGTTTTAATCAGCCGAAGAGGTACATGGATGAATCCTTTTGCATCAGAACTATTACACGTTAGGGTATACAAAAATACCCATGACAACAACTTTTGCTTGTACGGAGCCCCAGACAGTAGCCCCAAACCCTAGCTGATTTATTCAGCCGAAGAGGTACATGGATGAATCTTTTTGCATAGGAACCAGTGGCGTAACCAGGGGGAGGCGAGGGAGGCAATCGCCCCCCCCCCCATATTGACTGTCGTGTCGGTTGAGAGTGGTACTGTTGGTTCATTTGACAATAGGAATCATATAATTATGATGGTTAAAGTACAAACACGAAAATTGTTCTTGCGCTACGTGCGCATGTGTCTTAAAAAAGGAATATGTGTTGGTAGAAACTTGTTTCAAGTACAAATGTACCTCAATCATGGCCAAAATAAATTAAAGGTTGAACATTTTAGCTATGTCTAGTCGATTCACTTTTAATTTCTTGCCCCCCCCCCCCCCCCCCCCCCCCCCAATATGAAAACCCTAACGCCACTGATAGGAGAACTATTATGTTAGGATATAGAAAAATACCGAACAGCAACTTTTGCCTATACGGGGCCCCAGACAGTAGCCCCACCATCACCCTAAGCAATTTCGCCGATTGCGCTAAAACGCAAAGGACAGTGACCTATCATGGCGTCTAGGTAATCGCTTTTACATATCCCTTGCGCTCATTTTGACTAAAAGAATTGAGGGTACCATCTTACCCGGGGGTAGGGTAAGCCGTCAATCCGATAGTAGGGCCCCCGGGGGGGGGGGGGGGCACTGACATTGGAAAAGGGTATAGGTATGTGCCGCGCTGAAGACCCCCCTTTTCACCCTCTGGTGCTAGCTCTTATGACCCCCTTTTGAGCCTGCATCAGTTCTTATGACCCCAATTTTATTGAAAATTCAAAAATCGCGAAATTTTGCGTTCCAAAGCCCCAATTCTTCGAAAATGTTGCATTCGAAAAAGAAGAAAAAAAATGTGCGTTTTTACTATTCAAAATTGAACTATAGGCCAGTTCTCAAGACCTATTTTTTTTGAAAAAATCAGTTCCTAAGACCATATTTTCGTCATAAAATCCACTCAGTTCAGTTCTCTAGCCCCCCTTTTTGAAAACCTGGGCGGCACACCCCTACCCAAAAGGAGTAGGGCCAGGTGGTTTTGCCACCTTTCAATTTTTTTAATCGCCATTTTGAATATGGTCCTGAATATAGTTTTATATTAGAAACACAATTTCCCTGCACTTATAAGCAAAAAATGGCTGAAATTCCGATATTTGAAACTTTTTTGGCGGAAATTTCAATTTTGGCCTTATTTCACTGTGTATATCCTGCAGCGAATGCGACGGGATTTTGAGGTCGACCATGTTTAGCGACATCATTGTGACGTCATGCTTGGGATGTTTGTACTTGTCTTGGTATGTATGGAAAGAGGGGACCTCAGCCTAAACCATGCCCGGGGGGCCCAGTCAAACATAATAGTGTACACAGGCGTGACCAAAAAAACGCGTAAAAAGGGGTGTTTTTTCAGTGTTGGACGCGTCACGCGAATGACGCGTTAAGGGTATCAAAAACGCTGATTTTCAAGAAAAAGGGTGGCTTAAAATACCTGTCGAACGTGTTTAGGGTAACTTGTTTTGTTCTTCGTTCCCAGAAGAATGTTATCCCCGTTTTTGCGATTTCTTTTGAGCGTCTCATTTCCAATTTGAGAACGCATGTGTGTCACTCGTTTCTTCAGCGTCATAATCGCAAATAGACAAAACTTGTTTAGGGGTCATATTCTGGCAAGAACTTGTTTAGGGGTCAAAATTTGCAAGGAAAGCGCGCTAAAAACTTGTTTAGGGGGTAATTTTGCTTGCAGGGTAAAACTTGTTTAGGGGGTGTCTGGAAAAAATGTGGTCACGCGTGTGTACACCATTATGTTTGACTGGCCCCCCTGGGAAACCATGGCACCCAAATAAGCATATTCTGCATCTCGGTTTGGATTGGATAACCCCCCCCCCCCCCTTAGGTAGCAGTGTATCAGTGGCGTAGCAAAGATTTTCATGGGGGGGGGGCAAGAATTATAACTAAACCGACAAGACTTTGGCGACCAAAACATTGCGCAAGCAGCGTGCGAGAATTTGCTCTTGACATAATTTTTGGCCATGATAGAGGCACATTTCTGCTTTTAACGAGCTTCTATATCCCAAAATTTTAATTTTGGGGGCACATGCGAATGTTTTTATCTTGCGGTCATATCCTTGATTACCTTTGTCAAATGAACCGACAGTGCCAGTCTCAACCGACACGACAGTCATTGGCGATAGCCCCTATCGCCCCCCCCCCCCCCCCCCCCCCCCCCCCCCCCCCCCTCTGGCTACGCCACTGCACTGATTGTTCATAATATAAAAACGTCTCAGGAGGACGAGGGTTAAAGTGTATATCGCACGTGTCTAAGATTCAAGGATGGCTATAACACTGATTATCTTAAGTTTGTAGACATTTCTCACTGCTTATCGCCAGGTGTATCTAACTTATTATGTAAATGTTAATGTAAAGTGCAATGACTAAGAATATACATTTATCTTCATTATCTCAACGGTGTTGTGGATTTATGGATAGAAATACGGGGCGTATCGTGTGGTCCTATAGCCGTCCTATAGATATTACAAATGATTAAAATCAGCTTCGTCGTCTACAATTAAAGGGACACAATGTCATGTTGAATTTTTTTAATTTTAATTAATTTACTTCAGAATTCAAGATGAACATTAAAAATTCCCTTTGTGGCTAAACTTTAGAATACCCTACCATTTTTGAAGCTCCACTTTTTTTTAAATCATCTTCGACGGCGCGAAGCTCAACCTTTTAAAAAATAATGCAACATCGAAAAGGTCTTCCTTTTCAATATCACCTTCGCCAGCGCGAAAGCACCGCTGGTGAACCATCATCATCGACGGCGCGAAGCTCAATTTTCTTTTTCCTACCATTTTTGAAGCTCCTCTTTTTTTAAAATCATCTTCGACGGCGCGAAGCTCAAACTTTTAGAAAATAATGCAACATCGGAAAGGTCTTCCTTTTTCAATATCACCTTCGCCAGCGCGAAAGCACCACTGGTGAACCATCATCATCGACGGCGTGAAGCTCAATCTTTTTTTCAAAACAATCAACATCGGCGAAGCACCGCTGATGAAGCCATCATCATCGACGGCGCGAAGCTCAATCTTTTTTTTCAAAACAATCAACATCGGCGAAGCACCGCTGATGATGCCATCATCATCGACGGCGCGAAGCTCAAGCTTTTTTTCAAAACAATAGTATTTTGTATAATTTTCAAACCTCAATGACATAATACAGTCCTCAAAATAAGTAACTGACCAGGTAATAAATATATTCTAACTCCAAAACTATTATAGCTCCTATACGTCTAATGTGGGTTGATTATAATAATGTGGTTTTATGATATGCTGTGTGATATTAAATCCTTGATTAAGGATCATTGGCACTGCCGTCCGGCACCCAGACGATGGCGGACACGACGAACGGCCGTAAATTTTGAATTTCCGTTGGTTTCAATGCAATAATGGATTTTGATCATATATCCCCCCTATAAAATTCATCACACGTGGGAATTAAATTATTTTATCCTAAAACCACTGGACTTGTATAACCAACTCAAGTGTCGTCAGTACTTTAGCGTCCCATTAACTATGGGTCGTTCTTTAAAAGCCCCGTCCAAAGATATATTATGGGTCGTTCTTTAATAGTCCTGTCCAAATTGTTAAGGTGTTGGACTGCCCCTTAATATTGCATTGGGACTGAAGTTCAGTATCATGTGACAGGTCGGCTTAAACATGTTAAATAGATTATGGGTCGTTCTTTAAAAGCACTGCCCAAATTGATGAGGTGCTGGACTGTCCCTTAATATTGCATTGTGGGACAGGTTGGCCGAAATAGATTACGGGTCGTTCTTTTTGCATTGGGACATTATGGGTCGTTCTTTACCCCTTGATATTGCACAGGGACCGAATCTCAGTATCATGTGACAGATTTACCAAACTAGATTATGGGTCGTTCTTTAAAAGCCCCGTCCAAAGATATATTATGGGTCGTTCTTTAATAGTCCCGTCCAAATTGTTAAGGTGTTGGACTGCCCCTTTATATTGCATTGGGACTGAAGTTCTCGTAGATTATGGGTCGTTCTTTAAAAGCCCCGTCCAAAGATATATTATGGGTCGTTCTTTAATAGTCCCGTCCAAATTGTTAAGGTGTTGGACTGCCCCTTAATATTGCATGGGACTGAAGTTCAGTATCATGTGACAGGTCGGCTTAAATAGATTATGGGTCGTTCTTTAAAAAGCCCTGCCCTATTGCACAGGGACCGAATTTCAGTATCATGTGACAGATTTTACAAATAGATTATGGGTCGTTCTTTAAAAGCCCCGTCCAAAGATATATTATGGGCCGTTCTTTAATAGTCCCGTCCAAATTGTTAAGGTGTTGGACTGCCCCTTAATTGGGACTGAAGTTCAGTATCATGTGACAGGTCGGCTTAAATAGATTATGGGTCGTTCTTTAAAAGCCCTGCCAAAATTGATGAGACGCTGGATTGTCCCTTAATATTGCATTGTGGGACAGGTTGGCCAAAATAGATTATGGGTCGTTCTTTTTGCATTGGGATATTGTGGGTCGTTCTTACCCCTTGATATTGCACAGGGACATATTTCGGATTGTAATGAGCCCTGCTGGGCTGTAGAAAAGATAGATTATCGGTCGTTCTTTATTAGCCCCGTCCAAATTGTTAACGGTGTTGGGCTGCCCCTTAATATTGCATTGGGACTGAAGTTCAGTATCATGTGACAGGTCGGCTTAAATAGATTATGGGTCGTTCTTTAAAAGCCCTGCCCAAATTGATGAGGTGTGGACTGTCCCTTAACATTGCATGTGGGACAGGTTGGCCAAAATAGATTATGGGTCGTTCTTTAAAAGCCCCGTCCAAAGATAGATTATGGCTGTCCAAATTGTATGTAGAATAACACCGCCCATTCATGAGGCAGCCCCTTAATATTGCATTGTTGGACGCCGCCCCTTATAATTGTTGAGGTGTTGGACTGCCCAAATTGATGAGGTGCTGGACTGTCCCTTACCATTGCATTGTGGGACAGGTTGGCCAAATATATTATGGGTCGTTCTTTTTGCATTGGAACATTATGGGTCGTTCTTTACCCCTTGATATTGCACAAGGGGCCGAATTTCAGTATCTATGACACCCTCCAGAGCTAAATTATATATGTAGCATACCACCGGGATCGGGAGGAGATCTGACAGCCTGGGGGGGGGGGTGATGTAGGGGACTTGGGTGAAATAAATACAACAATACGTCGACGACAAACCACAATCATACATGGACACACTGATTAACCATAACATTTATAATTTTATCCACGTAAAATTATTTTCCATAACATTGTAAATTGATTCACTACAATTAATTGACCCATCATGAACAAACAAAGGTTGATACACTTTGTCCGTAATAAGGAACGCATTGCCCTCTCCCACTAGACAATGTAGATAGGTTGATCCCATGTTATTAAAAGCATAGGTAGGGTCATATTTATTTACCGGGGAGGGGTAAGAGAAGGGGAGACCTCTGCCATAGCGTTAACATTAAACATGTCCCAAATCTTATTTAAATTGCGAGCCCGGACGTTGCGAACAGTGTCCAAAGTATGATGGTAAAACAGTAGGTACTAATTGTTTTGAGAAAAAAAAGATTGAGCTTCGCGCCGTCGATGATGATGGCTTCATCAGCGGTGCTTCGACGATGTTGATTGTTTTGAAAAAAAGATTGAGCTTCGCGCCGTCGATGATGATGGCTTCATCAGCGGTGCTTCGACGATGTTGATTGTTTTGAAAAAAAGATTGAGCTTCGCGCCGTCGATGATGATGGCTTCATCAGCGGTGCTTCGCCGATGTTGATTGTTTTGAAAAAAAGATTGAGCTTCGCGCCGGTCGATGATGATGGCTTCATCAGCGGTGCTTCGCTGAGTTGATTGTTTTGAAAAAAAGATTGAGCTTCGCGCCGTCGATGATGATGGCTTCATCAGCGGTGCTTCGCCGATGTTGATTGTTTTGAAAAAAGGTTGAGCTTCGCGCCGTCGATGATGATTGTTTCACCAGCGGTGCTTCGCCGATGTTGATTGTTTTGAAAAAAGATTGAGCTTCGCGCCGTCGATGATGATGGCTTCATCAGCGGTGCTTCGCTGATGTTGATTGTTTTGAAAAAGGATTGAGCTTCGCGCTGTCGATGATGATTGTTTCACTAGCGGTTCTTCCTCGCGATGTAGATTTGTTTAGAAAAAGGTTGAGCTTCGCGCCGTCGAAGATGATGGCTTCAACACCGGGACTTCGCCGATGTTGATTGTTTTGAAAAAGTTGAGCTTCGCGCCGTCGATGATGATGGCTTCAACACCGGGACTTCGCCGATGTAGATTTATTTAGAAAAAAAGGTTGAGCTTCGCGCCGTCGAAGATGATGGCTTCAACACCGGGACTTCGCCGATGTTGATTGTTTTGAAAAAAGGTTGAGCTTATCTATTCTGCCATTCAGCGCGATATTTTCTCTAAGTGTTGTCCCTTAGCTCGTTTGTTGAAATCATTACGGGATACATCACGATCCGCGGCGTCGAAGAAGATTGTTAAAAAAAGGGCAGCTTCGAATGGTAGGGTATTCTAAAGGTACTCCCCCTTTGTTGTTGTTTCTACTTAAAAAACACCCAGCAAAACTTAATTAAAACAATGTTTTAAATAATATGTGGAATACCACCCTTAACCATGTCAAATGCTGGTTGCGGCTCTACCAGCATTTTTGAATCGACGGTTTTGTTGTACAAAGAGGGCTGATTTTTCTTAATCCTTATAAGAAGTAAGTTCATTATACATGTAATACAATTGTAAAAATATACAAATCCCAGTTGTTATCATATATTTTTTGTAATGAGGGCGCTGCCTCCACGCACAACTCTTAATGCCCCTTTAGGACACTATTTCCGGTTCCGTGTCTCTTTATAGTATTAGTTAAGCCAACTCACGAAAAGCTATCAATTCAGAATAAGTATTAGTCTCTGTGCATATTTGAACATTAAACGGATGCAATTACTTAAATGATTACTACTATAATGATCATTATCTGATTATATGATCCAGGTATGATCGATCACGATTATATCTTCCAACACGTGATTTTAATGTGGAAGTGGTAATGAACATAATAGGCGGCACGCCACCACTGCACACCTTGCAATGCGTTAGGTGATGCGGTTTGAGAGGTAGGGGTTAATAAGTAGCCACGGTATGGTTTAGGAGGGACATGGTTATAAACCACCTAATTGGAGGTGGGGGGAGTTGTAGGGGTTTATAATGCCTTTAGAAGGGATATGGTTAAAAATCACCTGGTTTGGGGTGGGGGTGTTGTAGGGGTTTATGTTGTTTCAGAGGTAGGTAATGTGGCATAACCATCTAGTAGAGACCCGAGCGCAGCGAGGGTACGCCGCTAGTATGAATAACAATCAAAATGGTAGGATCGGGGGTAGGATATTCTATATTTTCTCGAGGAATAAGCGTTTCAAATAATGAAATTTCAAACATGCTATAAACGTGTAGTATTAAAGGTATATTATGTGATCTTTCCAGGAAACGCCCTCAACATCGAAAAAAAAATTGAAAGCAGATTTTCTTGCAGATTTACATTTCTGATCATAAATCGTACATACATTCCAAGTTACAGGACGATACGATTCTTAATTACTTCAAAATCATGGTTTTAGAGTGAAATAAACTGTCGGATTGTCGATTTTTGTCCGATAGCTTATTTTACTCTAGTCTAAATTCACTCTAAAACCATGATTTTGAGGTATTAGGAATCGTATCGCACTGTAGGCCTAACTTGGAATGTATGTCCGATTTATGATCAGAAATGTAAATCTGCAAGAAAATCTACTTTCTAAAAAAAAATCATGAATAGAG